>JBBPKZ010000095.1:0-10296 GCA_038089575.1 Phylloporus pelletieri
CCTTATGTCGTTTTTCTAGCTCCGACCTGTGGTCGCTGGGCTGCATCGTCTTTCAGATGATCGCAGGAAAATTCGCCTTTCAGGGACTCTCTGAATATCTCACTTGGCAAAAGATCAAGTCCCTGGATTATTCTTTTCCCGATGGCTTTGATGAAGACGCCAAGGATTTTGTAAGCAATCTTTTGGTCCGTCGTACCCCATTTGTTCTTTTATCGCCGAGTTTAACGCTCTCAATATCACCAAATGTAGGTTCGTGACCCACTTCAGAGGCTCGGTGTATCCCGAACACCCTCATCTCCATCGCCTCTCCGCGCACATCCGTTCCTTGCTTCCATAAATTGGAATACGCTCTGGATTGATCCACCACCTCCGCTCGGGCCCGGTCTTGTAAAGAAGGAATCCCGAGAACGAACAGATAAGAGAGGTCTATTTAATGTAGATGAAGAAGACGCACGATGGAATGATGTTGGTGAAAAATGGGATGCACTCATCAGTACGGACGACGATGGCGGTGCAAGCGAGACGGAAGGCACGCTCGTGAACGACAGCCGGGTCATTGCGGTAGACGAACGTCATTCGCGTGTCGCTGATGATGGGATAGAATGGGCCGAGGATGCCCACGGTTCCGAGTTTGAGAGGTACAAACTCAGAGATACGACCACGTTTAGACGCACGTCGCGAATCGCGGAGGAAGTCGGGCCCACGGGAGAGCTCCCAGATTATGCCCCCGCAGTCGCAAACGGTGATCAAGTGGAATCGAGTCCACATTTGCAGAACGCGAACACGAACAGCGACGACGTTGCCAATGCCAAGGAGGCGGACAAGGAGTCGCACTCGTATGCCAGCATGCCCCAAACCTCGACCTTGCCCTCGGCGTCGATTCCAATACTCATTCCCTCGACACCACAGAATAGTAACGCGCCGGATTCAGGTACGAGTTCGTCGGATGGCAGTTTGGTCGATAAATCCGTCGTTGCGGAAGCGATCGCTACTCTCGACCTTGAGAGAGGGCGTAATAGAGTGTTGACGCCAGTACAAGGCAACGGACACCTGCGCGATGCAGATTTGTAAGGACTCGTCTTTTTTGCGTTTCTTGATTTAAGACTGACACTCTTGAATCAGTTTGCCATTACTTTTTCCCGGGGAATCTATACTGTTTAATACTCGTGTCGAGGCGCGCTCGCCCAAGCGGCGAGGGAGCAAGCTAAGGCTCCCAATCAGCGTGTCGCCTATTCGACCCAAGGCGAGGCTGCTGCTGCTAACGACTCATCGTCTCCTGTGTGTCAAACGGAGAGTGGAAGGCGATGTTAGTTTGAAGTCGGAGCTGGGATTGAGGAAAGGTGTTGGCTTGAGCTCGGGTACAGACAAACTCAAAGACAAGGAGAAAGACAAGGAGGCCAAGTCCATCGTCGAAAGTGCGGAGAGGAAAAGCGAACGCGAGTTTGTCGTCTTCACGGTGCGTGCCTGTCCTTTTTGCATTGGCAGACTTTGTGTGCTGAAGAGATGCATATAGTCGACGAAATCGCAAACGTACGCTGCAGAGTCGAGTGCTGTCACTTCCCAATGGGTGGAGAAGATAAACGCGACGTTGGGGTCGCCGCGTTCGCCGACGTGACCTGATGACTGTTGATCATGTTGCTGTGCACCCTACCACGATGGGCATTGGCTCCCATCTTTTATCTATGTGACTTGCAACTGACACTGGGTTATCTCGTGGTCTTTTTTTGTCTGGTATGTGTTTGTTGACGGTTTTATCATTGGTGTAGTACATACCTACCTGACTCTGGCATACAGTTGGAGATGACATCGGAGCCCTAGTTTCGTGTATTCGACTCCGAGTAATCGAGGATCTCGACTCTCGAGAGCGCTATCAGGCGTTTTGGTGTGCGGTGGGCCAGCGTTATAAGTTCTTCCAAATGATTATCGGATTCGTACGTGACATTGGCCCCGAATTCCACACATTGGCCGATTATCGACTCCTAGGAGCATTGCCACTTTGGGGAGTGACACTGCTACTGAGAGAAAGCTAGCGAGTGACCATCAGGATCTTCGTGCCCTGAAGGTCTCCCCAACGACGAATCGCCGCATCTTCTCTTGTAGCCGGTACCATATAAGATAAGATCTCTCGTTTCTCGTCGTCCTCGCTTTTTCCGTCTTTCCACCACCTAGAGCAGATTTCCTGAGCTCCTCAGTCTCACGATTCTATTTTGGCGGTGGTCTCCTTCCTGCTCGGTCTCTTTTCCTTTCGCGAGCATTCTTTGCCCCCGTTTGGCCCGCTGCGAACTTTCATCGATCATCGCACCTTCCTCGACTCCTTACCCCCTTGTCAATCCAATCTCGCGCTCTTCGCCTTGCGTGTCTGATCCGCCTCGCGGGTCACCTTCCCGCACGAAACAGCTTATGCCTGTGCTTTGCTTTTACGCCGCTCAAGCTTCTCACATCACATCCATCGCTCTCGTTGAGTCGGTTCCTTTCGTAGTTTGATCATCCCCACACTCTCTTTGGAAAGCCTCAAATTCGAGTATCATTTGTTTCCTTCCTCCCACTAACGTAAGTAGGGAATTCCGTTACTTGCGTGTAGGTTCACATGTTACAATTTGTAGGCATATGCATCAAGCACTTCATATATTCGAGATCCTTAACATATTGGGTCATTGTTGCACTCGTGCCACATCACCGCGTGAAAGGCATAGCCACGACGCAGACCTAGCTGCACCAGCCAGAACATGTACAGCGTTTAAAGAGCCTGCGTTGGATGTCCTTTGGGAAGAGTTATTGGACCTGACTCCTCTGGCGCAATATCTTCCTGAAACATGGTATGTGCTATATGACGTTGCCCAAGTATCGCTACGCTTCAGTTTCCACCTCAACGTATGTACTGTTTATGCTGTCATGAATATCAACGATTTTGGTTTTCACCTCTTTCAGTTGTCCTGCTATTCGTTCAGCAGACCGCTGAAAGAAGTAGAATGGGAGACTCTTCGAGGCTACTCCCGCCGTGTCCGATTTATATGTGGTTTCAACTCTGACCTTGGGTACTCTCTGAGGACACTATAAAGGAGATATTTGCATTTACCCCACTGCACGCTGCCGTCCTATCGTTGACATTCCTCCATCTCGATTTCGAATACCTGGCTCGTCAACCCGTCAGGGAATTTTTCGATGCTTTTGGGGACAGCTGCCCACACATAGAGGTTTGACATCAAAATCGACTTTGCTGGTATTTTGGATTCTGCAATCCAAAACATCTTACACCTTGGCTCGATGTTGGTCCTTCCGAGCTTGGAAGATCTGGTTATCGAGTCCAGATCCCTGGACACCATCACGTCGCTTCGTTCCCATATTCGGCTCCCCGCAATCAAAAGTCACGATCTCACCATTTCAAATCACATCTCGAAATGGGTTATTCAAACATACTGGGCTGCTGCTCGAGAAGCGTGTCCGTCTATTGTTTTTATTCGCTTGGACAACTTCACGTTTCACGGAGGAAATGAGGATCCGATTCCTCCTGCTGAAGATGTGCATCCAGAGCTTACGTTGGAGGGCCTCCGTCCATGGACAGTCTTTTCCGAGCTCCGTAAAATATATATCCACCTCAAACATTGGCATGTGAGCCTGACAGACGCTGACCTCCTCGAGCTCGTGTCGCCCCGTATGAAAGACGTCGTCAGTAATTCTGTGTTCGGTTGGGAAACTGGAATAAATGGTGGTGGAATCACGCTCAGTGGACTCGTGCAGCTCCTGCGACAGTCCATCACTCAGAAAGTTGTGTCTCACCATTGACACACAGACGTTCACCGAGATTCCTGAGGGATTGGATGTCATTCTTTCCAAGAATAGGGGTGGCATTCAACTTTTTGGACTCGTACATCGAGCCAGAGTTCGTTCCGGGCATGGTGTCAGTGTTTACAGCGCTCAGATTGACGCCTTCCATGTTTAGGGTCTGGGAGATATATACCACGGACAGAGTGGGTGGACAGGAAGCTCGGCCTATATGGGATAGTGTTCGCTCTGGCGGCCCCAGGCGACACCAAGACAGTGATCTTCATCCAGTAGGTACATGTCTATGTACATACATTCTGCTGATGAGCCAGGACAATCATGTTGGTAGTATCACAGAAGATTCCGGATTTGATCTGATATCGTGACAAAGTATAATATTGTTGTGTTTCATTCGTGGAATGCGTACAAGCCTCGTAAAACAGAGCTCGACTACAAAATATTCAGCTTTGCACTCGACAAACCATACACTGACCTGCCATGTGCTGAGGCAACCCACTATGTTGCAATACAGGGCTCAAAGATGGCTCTTGAGTTGATGAAAGAGTATGAAACTGCGAAAGGCAAATGCAGCAATCATAGCGGTGGAAATTGTATGCACCTATCCCATATTTCCTGACTGGCACGAGTCGGGACTAGTTTTGTGTGTTCGACTCTGTGAGAACAATAATTTTGATAGTGATTCAATGATGAGCCCTCAAAAATAAAGGGATGGAGGCATGCAAACTCATCCATTGGGATCTCTGGGCTCAGGCATTGAAATTTGAAATCCACTTGACAATAGGCTGGAGTTGGTTGATGACATATGATGACTTACTTACAGCACTTTTCAAAATGTTGCGGAAAATGCAATTGAAAAATCATGTCTTGGGCATTACTGGAAGTGGGACCCTGGATTCATCTGAGTGTGTGAATTGTGATAGTGCCATTCACTGCTTCACCACCACCCATGCCATTGCACATTGTGTCCAACGACACAAAATTCCATATTCCTGCTCTTTTTCAGGATGGTTACTCTGTCAAAGAGATCTGTGGCCTTCTCAGAATCAAGAAAACTGTCGTATACAAGACACTCAACTTCTACGAAAATTATGGTGTTGTCTACAATCCTCACACTTACTCTCACACCATTGGCCATCGTCATATCCTTGGCTGAGCAGATAGGTCATTTATCCAAGATACAGTTTGCCATCAAAATACAATCTATCTTGATGAACTGCAACACGAGTTGTGGTTGAACCGCCAGGTATATGTAACAATCCCTACTCTTTCTCGTGAATTGCAGCACCTTGAACTCACATGGAAAACAATTTCTTTTGCTGCTGCAGAGAGAAACAATGAGTTGTGTGCACTCTATATGAATCGTATTGGAGTGGAAGCTCTAGATCCAGAGATGTTGATGTTCATTGATGAAGCTGCAAAGGACTGGCACACATCTTGTCATCCACATGGGTGGTCACTCAGGGGCCAATGTTGCTGTGGGTGATGGTACTTCATACGTGGTGTGTGCTATTCAATCCTTCCCATCCTCACTCTTGATGGTATTATCGCATATGATATCATTGAAGGCCCAGTCAATGGCATATGCTTCCTGCGGTTTCTAGAGGAGTAAATGGTACGTACGGTATATTTTACACTGATGATCAATGGAAATAATTGGCATCTATAGATGTCCTTTACTAACCCTTATCCTGGTCCATGGAGTATTTTCATAATGGATAATTGTTGTATCCACCATGGTGAACAAGTTCGAGCACTTGTTGAAGATATGTATACATTATAGGTTATGCTTATATCATACTATGTCAATGTTGACTATCTATGAAGTCTGCAAAGTGGTTTACTTGCCTCCATACTTGCCTGACTACAATCCTATTGAACAAGCCTTTTCATCAATCAAGTCTCACTTGCACCACCATAAGGATGATCTCTCAATGATGGCAATCATGCATGCTTGCCAAAATATCACTCCCGCTATGGCCTCAGGTTATTTCTGAGCATCTGGATATTGTTATGACTGTTTTGGGTAGGACCAGGTGTAGACTTGAAGAGAAGCGTCTTGAAGAGTTTTGGTTCTGTAACTTCTGTTCTTAGGAGAGCCAAGTGAAGCAAACTGGAATCGTCGGACACAAGGTGAGATGGTAACAGATCTTATTGGTGGTAAGTCAAGTAAGATCTAGCTTAGAGTACATGAGTACAATCAGGCGAGTATTTAAGGGAAAAGACATCATCCTGAAGAGGAAAGGAAAGGACGATGTCAGAGAAGAGGAATCGTGTCTGATTGGTCACTAGTGAGCTGTGGAAAGCGATGTGACTGCGGAAGGCAAGGTAAAGCGATATAACTGTGGAAGGCAAGGTAAAGCGATGTAACTGCGGAAGGTGATGTTACTGCGGAAGGCAAGGTAAAACAATGTAATTGCGGAAGGCAGTGTAGGAGATGTCCAAGTTGAATTGGACATTGGTAGACGTTTGAAGAACAATGTAAGTCAAGTGTATGTCCAGAAAAGAAAGAAGAAGAGACCGAGTAAGAGGAAACAACTAAAGCATATGAGAATAGGGACAAAGAAATGTAACAGATATATAGCATAGAGTGTAGCAACTACTGTATACTGTAGTGCAATGGAGATAATCAAAATGTGTCATCCTCAGTGTCCCCGATGACCATAAACCCCTTTGGAACAGGAAGCCATAGGTTTAGAGTCGGGCACTTGTAAAATAGATCATAATCTGCTCCCTCTGGGCCATCACCAGGCTCCATTGTGGGTTCCGAAAAACAACATCCACCATCATCATGGTATCACTTCTCATATGCAAGTCTCTTTTTCAGTGGCGAACCAACAGACTTGTCACGCTCAGTACCTGATGACATTGACTACTTTTACTTGGCATCAGAGCTGTTCCACCAAACAACTGTTACGTTTGTTCCTTCCCATCATCGTACGCTTCATCTGTTTCCTTTTACTTGGCTTATTCTTCTTTTTCTTTTGGACATACGCGTAATTTACGATGTTCTATGAATGACTGTTCATGTCTGATTCAACTTGGACATTCTTACCTCATCCTGATTACCTTCCGCAGTCCGCAGTTACATCGTTTTACCCTGCCTTCCGCAGTCTGCAGTTGCTTCGCCTTCCGCAGTTTACCAAGTGACCAATTGGACATGATCCCTTTTCACTGACATCACCCTTTCTTTTTCTATTCAGGATGATGTCGTTTCCCTTAAATACTAGTTCACTTATGTCCATATACACTAAGCTAGATCTTACTTGATTCTTCATCAATAAGATATCGTTAGCATCTCACCTTGTGTCTGACGATTCCGACTGCTTTGCCTGACTCTCCTGAAGACCCAGGAGTTATAGACACCGAACCATCGACGCTGCTCATCTTCAAGTCTACACCTGGTCTTACCCGGAACAGTCATAACAATGACACTACCCTTCTTGAGACGAACAATATCCCCAGTGGGAATACCAATACTGGATAGTTTCTTTTGGTCAATTTCCTCCAAGATATCAGGTCTGATGCCTTGATGATCAAGCACATCCTCATATACAGTTGCATTACGAACTCCAAGTTGGTTTTGAGTATAGATGAGAAATCGTTTGAGCTGAGATGGTGATGGAAGTGGTGGAGGCCTAGGTTGTTTGATAACTTTATATGTAGGTGTCACAGGAACTGGAACAGAAACACTAGGAGTAGCCGAAGGAGTCAAGGAGGTCATGGACTGAAGGAGACCAGAGTTTGTCAGTGTTTGGAGAAGTAGAACAGAAGTCAAGGAGTTGATATCAATGACTGGCACTGCTAGTGCAAGCGGCTGCCTTTTTCGTGTAGGATATAAAACTACTGCTTTGTTGGCCAAATTGAATGATGAGATGTTTGGTGGGAGCTTCAGCATAGCATCCCGTTCTTCCTTTAAGCCAATCAGTATATTCTCATAGTAAGAAATAAAAAACATACCAGCGCACAGCACCAATCTAGTATCATGGCAGGAGTAAGCAGGATCGATGTTCCAGACGAGGTGTCTGTTACGACTGTTCCGGGTAGGACCAGACGTAGACTTGAAGAGGAGCGACTCGCGAGGTTCTTGTTCTTTAACTCCTTGTCTTAGGAGAGTCTGGTGAAGCGAGTCGGAAGCGTCGGACACAGAGTGAGACGTTAACGATATCTTCCTTGGTTGTGAATTCAAGTAAGATCTAGCTTAGCTTACAACTACGAGTTCGACGAGTATTTAACGGAAAGGCATCGTCCTGAAATGGAAGGGAAAGGGCGATGTCAGGAGAATAGAAAAGTGTCCGATGAATCACTGCGGAAAGGTACACGACTGCGGAAGGCGAGGTAAGCGCAGCAAGGAGATCCGAGTTGGATCGGATGAGAACGTAAGGGTCAATGAGTAAGACAACTGCGGAGAGCAGTGTAAGGAAGTCCGAGTTGGATCGGACGGGAACGTAAGCATCGTAGAGTCAAGCATACGTCCAGAACAAGAAGAAAAAGAGTCCAAGTAAAAGGAAGCAGATGAACCGTACGAGGATGGGAAGGAATAAACGTAACAGTGTCAATATATGAAAATCCCTTGCTAGGCTCATTGTTGTATAGGCTTTGAAGTTTGATGTGCCAATGAGCAAGACACAAGTCAAGGTCAGCGCTTTTGAGCACCGGACGAGTCTATGAACCTTGTGAAAGAGACCCTCATGCAGGGAGCAAGCCAGAACATACTTTGGAATCATCACTCTTATTGGATCCACTCTTGCTGTCCTCAATGTTGCCTATCTTTGACAGTTTCTCAATGGATTTCATATCAACAAGAATTTTGGTCATGGCAGGATTGCCTTCTTGAATTTTCTTCACCATCTCTTTGTAGTCATCTTCATTGTCGACATCCATAGCATCATGCAGGCTAAGCAACATATGGTCAATTGGTGTGCGAGCAATGAAAAATAAACTACATTTTAGCCTTTGGTGGAACATACTTGAATGCAAACTGTTTCTTCTCTGAGAGCTTGTACTGATCTTGTCCATGCTTCTCGAGAAGACTTTGAAGAAAGGGAAGATAGTTACTGTCATCAAGAGAAAATTTCAACTCTTTGATTTTTGTCTTTTTCTCTTCCTTGGGCACTGCTGTTTTGCCTTTGGTAGTCTTTTTAGGTTTGGTGACCTTGTAGACATAAAGACTGACAGTGAATGTATGGAATGTTTCGGTAGGAGCTGGTGATAGTGATGGGGCCATGGAGTTGCCTGAGTCACACACATCACACACATCACACAAGCTTTGGTGCATTCGGGGTCCTGCTCCTGGCAATGCCTGAGGCATGATTTTTCAATTACATTTTCCGCAACGTTTTGAAAAGCACTGTAATATGGAAGAGCGCAGTTCTCACTTACAAGCAACAACACTATCCTTCACTCCTCCACATACTACAGTCACAAAACACCGATAAAGACAGGGAGCCGAAGGGTGCAAAACAGCCATGTGAGATGGCCAGCTGAACATTGGCCAAGAAAGGGTGAACCACTGATAAGAATGGATGGGCCTATGGATGGACGATAGAGATGAATGGGCCGAGTGTATAATTAGTGAAAATGAGTAGTGAAATAAGATAGTTGTAGTATGAAAATAAAGATGGATGGGCCAAGGTATGGAGTGGGGTGGACGGATGGACTGATAAGTAGGTATAGTCATTGGCTGAGAGTGGAAATGCCGATTAGGATGGATGGGCCGATGGATGAATAGGTGAACTGATGGGTGGACCAATCAAGTGAACACCGATAGAGATGTGTCGGCCATCCATGCAGGTGATGATAATGTACCTGTAGCTAAGAAATGGTAGAGAATTGAAATAGATAGGCTGATGGATAATGTACTGACATATATAGATAGGCTGTTTTGCTATATGCCGATGGGAGCATGCTGGCAGAGATGAAAGGTGACTGATAAAGACAGGTTCGCCACGATGGGATGTAGCGATGTCTAGCGGTGGACCGACGGCATGTATGGCAGGATGATTGGATAGACCGATGGATAGGGTAACTATAGTGGTGGATGGGCCAATTGGATGTTTGATGATGGAGATGGTTGGGCCAATGAGAGACAGGGGAGATGTATAGGTGGGCCAGTGAGAGAGATCGCAGTACATATGGGTGGGCCGAGCTTCAGAGTACCAATATGGATTGAACGGCTGATGGCGGGAGAGTCGATGCAAATAGGCGGGCCCATGGAACTCATGCCAGTAGACATTGATCGGCCAATAGCATATATGACTGATATTCAGCGGTATAGTATAATTCAGCGGTATGGCATATTCAGCTGCTATACAATATAATTGGCAGTGTGGTATACAGTGAGCAACAAAACTGTTCCAATAACTAACCCTGATGCAGTGCGCGAAGCGCACTGCAAGCACATGTGGGAATTTCGCTTAGTATTTGCATGACCAAACAAAGTACAAACTCCTGGCTACAAACCGACCCCTGGATCATGTGATTTGGTCCAGTGGCTGTGGAGATATGCCTATTTTA
>JBBPKZ010000096.1:0-10293 GCA_038089575.1 Phylloporus pelletieri
GGAAGGAACAACTCCAACTGAAACACTCCCTCTGTCCCCTCATCAGCCGTCGTCTCGCCCGTGTGAACGAACACTCACGTTGGAACGGACTTCCATCAGGCCCTTGGATCGTCACATCAAAGTATCGCAGGTTGTCTTCGTGCGGTGCAGCCGTGATCCCTGGCGCAGGGTCTGCGACAAGGCGCTCAGTTTCCTACACATCGCTCAGCTGTGCCCCACGACGTCGACACGCCCACATTAAATTACCTTGATAATTCGCTAGATCGATCGCCCGCGGACGTCAGCCTTGTTGCAATACTTGTCACAACGTAATTCATACCTTGGGCAGAGCCATAATCTCGTGCGCGGTAGATGAGCAGCGATAGTTCAAGTGGACAAACTAGGATTTTGGCTCACCTCCGATCTCCGACACACGTTTTCCCACGGGTACTCCATCCACACCATGTCCAACACTAATGATCTCAATGCAAGTCAGTGTCTGGTCTGCACCGTAATACACTAACGATATGCAGGACGATGATACCTGGGTCAAGCTCGTCAGCTCAGATGGCTATTCCTTCCTCGTCAAGCGTGGCGTCGCCATGATGAGCGGCACACTCAAGAACATGCTTAGTTTCGACAGTTAAATGACTTTTCCCTTCCATAGCTATCCCTTTCTCATGCATCCCTTGCGTTCCATTCTGTTACATTACCGCTGCACTTCCATCACACAGGTAGCTTCAAAGAAGCACTGGCCAACGTGTGTCCAATCAGCGAACGGTCAGTTATCGCGCCGCATACGCATGATTTCAACGTCCGCTTACATGATGACAATGTTGCATTCCCTACTCGGCTAAACGTTCATCCACCGCGTCCACTTCAGCGCCCCTGTGGTCGAAAAAGTCTGCGAATACATGTCCTTCAAGGCCCATTACGAAGGACCAGGCGCCAAACAAGACGTCCCCATTAATGAATTCACAGAGCGCATTCCGCCCGAAATCGCGCTAGAACTGTACGTCTCAGACCGAACCTTCCAAAACCGAACCGGCGCTGATCTATTTCTCTTTTTGTCACACTCCTGCAAATTTCCCAACCCCATTTTGAATTTCCATATTTCGCTTCCACGCGTCGTGCGTTCCAGACTCTTGGCCGCAGACTACCTAGAAGGTAAATCGCGCCTGATCGCATGTGCAAAATGGGGGACCTGCTGACGAAATCGCTTTCGGCATGCTGCCCTGCTCCCTTTCAGTCTGAACCTCTGAGCTGCCGCTTGGGCGTAAATGGCCCGCTTCCTTGAGGCAGCGTCGCGTACACATGGACTATATTAGTAGGCGTGTTTCTCGCCGATTGGTGCACGCCGGCGCAACAGTACGGATTCTATATCTTCTTCTTTCCCGATAATACACCCTGACCGTTTGGACTGCGTGCGGGATGCTGTCACACGATGCATTTACCCACCTTTGGAACTCGGCGTGGTCTCTGTCCCAAAACTCATTCTCTTGCGGCTTGCCGACACAATTAAAGCGTTCGATATGCATTGAGCACTGCATCGCATGGAACATGAAATCATCACAGGGGTAGGCGACAGGACTGGCTGGCGGCCCATGTTCCTGAACGCCGCATGTCGAATGCCTTGACTGCTTGCGGATTCGGTGGCGATGACTTTAGGTTTGCGCCGGTGCACTGGCAAAGGACCGCAGTTCAAGCACGTTGGTCGATCGGCGTGCGACGTCCCCGAGTCGGGCGCTGGGGGCGTTGTGCGCGCCGCGTGGATGCTAATTCCCGTACAGACGCGTCCAGACCTGCGACGCACGCATGTTCTGAGCATGTAGTGGATCAAGCGCGTCGACACGCTCTGCCATCGTTGCCCGCTGACTCGGGACCCAATGAATGTGCGAACTGGCCGTGTCCAAACGACCAGCGCGAGCGCGTGCGATTTTTTTCTGTCGCTCGGGTGACTCGAAGTTCCGCTGTGGACGTTGGCGCCGTCGTGCGATCCACGGAAACCTCGGTGCCGAGATACTCGCTTGACGGTTATGTTGTTGGTCGCTATGGGTCCTGAGGCCTGACCTGGCTTGACGATCGACAACGGGATGTCACAGCCTGTCAGCCTAGTGTCGAGATCGCGAGTCGTCTCCGGACGATCGGCCTCGGCCTTGAGACAAACAAACCATGACGAGATGATAACTCGGGTGTCGCTAAACAAATAAGCCCGCTACTCGATCCAGTTGAACACCACACCCGGTCCAGTATGTCGCACATCCAACACTCGTTGCATTGCATCTCAGTTAACAGCATGTAACCAAGCATCGAATGTCACCACCCAGCTCTCCACCAGCGCCAACAGCGGCGACTCGCTGTCAATCGCGTTCAGCTGGGAGAACATCCCCGCGCGCAGGAACCCATCGACGATCAAGCTACCCCACACAAGCATCCATGCCATCATCCACACCCACCCGAGCACCCCGCCCACCCTGCGCCCCGTCACCCGCCGATACGCACGCTCCGCGAGCACCCCCGGCGCCATCATCCCGAACCCAACCACCATCCGCCACACCTCCGCGCGGGTGTCGTACGTGAGCAGGATCGCCTGGTGCACGAGCCCCGACGCGACGAACGCCGCGGGGACCGCCCATGCGCCAAACGGCGCCGCACACACGCGGAGCGTGTGCCGGAGGGTCTGGTGCCACCGCCGGCCCCAGAACGCACTGAGCGACGTCGCGCGCCACGGCTGCGCAAACATAGGCGGCCACTGCGCGGGATCCTGCCGGACGACGAGCACGCCGACAAGCGTCGAGAGGTCGTAGATCGCCTGGGTGCCGGTGTACACCGTGAGTGCGATGGTGACGGCGATGATGCCCGCGCGGAGGTACTGCACGGGGAACGGCAGGGTGTTGTCAAAGATGGTGAGCGCTTGTGTGCTGGATTGGGTGCCCCGGGAAAACGATTGAATGACCTGTTGGAAGACGCTGCACAGGAAGAGGTTGGCGACGAACGAGAGGAGCGTGTAGAATGCGAATCCGAGCCGGTTGGTTGGACGAGTTTCGCGCGGGATGTGGAGTCCGCGAGACCAGTTCCAGCCAATGCCGCGGAGGTTTGTCATGAGATCGAGCGCGTCCATGATGGTGGAGGGAGAGCTATTTGCAGGACGGAGGTGTCGCACGAGCGGTGTTGTTGCCAAGGTCCAGGAAAGAGAATGGGCGACGACACATATCATGAAGCACTGAAAGCTACCTTGTGAGAGTTTTTGAAGAAGTTCGCGTCGACAGATACGTACCACGAGATCACCATTGAAGAATTTCAACTCGGGCTTGCCGAGTGACATGTCTATGTGTCCTGTACGGAGTGCCAACCATGCAACAAGAGGCCATAATGCGATACGGAAGGCGCGCGTCTGATGTGTGACAGCCAACACTGCTATTGCGAAGTAGCAAACCAGCAGAGGAACGATATATACGGACGTTGCGAGGCTGATAGGGACTTGTGTTGAGGGGATATTAAGAGCATCCCGCAAGGACGACATGACGGGGGACATGAACGAGTTTTCAATCCGAACGAAAAGTTCCTTAAAATATTCCAAGTCAGCATCCGCCTTCTAATCGGATGCTTGTCGGTACCTGCAGCCAATCAATGTCGGTGTCGTGTCCAAAAAATGGGGAAAATGTTGATCATCGGTGACACTCACAATGTTGATTTAATGAAGCATTGCAATGGCTTTCAGTGACAGCGCGTCGCGTAGGCGTACTGACTGATCTGACTGTATCAAAATTGAGCGCTTGAGCATCTCATAGTGGCACAGATCCAAGCTGGGACAGCTCACACCCTTGGCCATTATAATTCAATTCTAACCACTTTAAATAGTATGCAACCAAGCATCGAAATCCTTGACAAAGCTCTCTATCCACACCGACACCGGGTCAGCAGTGCTTTGCACGGTATACATCTTCCCCCTGACGAATCCCTCGACAACGATACTATACCATATAACAAGCCATGACACCATCCAGACCCACCCAAAAATCCCACCCACCTTCCTTCCCGTCGCCTTGTAAAATACTCGCTCTGCGATCACTCCAGGGGCCATCATGCCAAACCCAACAAACATTCTCCACATCTCCGAATTCCTATCGTGCATGATCACCATGAAATGGTGTGCAAGGCCCGACACAAGGAATGCCCCGATAATTCTGCCTGGGGGACCAAGGACATTGGAAAACGGACAGGCGCATATGATGAAGGTGTAACGAAACCATTGGTGCCATCTGCGGCCCCAAAATTCAGTGAGTGATGTGGCACACCATGGGTTTTCAAGTCCGGGTGGCCATTGAACAGGGTCTTGACCAAAGACAAGAATACCGAGTACTGTGAATAGGTGGTAAGACATCAGTAAGCCATTATAGGCTACGAAGCCAGCCATGACGGTGATGATGCTCGACCGAAGGTATCGCACGGACAAGGGAAGTGTTTCGTCGAATATGGTGCGTTTTTGGGTACCAGCAGCAAACGTGGACACTGCCAGATGGATGAAACCGCATATCATGAAGTTGCAAATCCCAGAAAAGAGCGCATAGAGTGCAAATCCGATCCGGCTGGTTGGACGTGTTTCATGCGGAACGTGTAATCCGCGGGACCAATCCCAACCAACGCCACGAAGGTTCGTAAGGAGATCAAGAGCATCCATGATGGTTGATGGAACGCTATTCGCGGGACGAAGGTGACGGACGAGTGGTTTTTTCGCCAACATCCAGGAAAGTGCATGGATAGGAATACACATTGTGAAGCGCTAAAAGAAAATGCACGTTAGCCACCTCCCGGCCGGTATATTGGGTGTCGAAAGACACGTACGATAAGCTCGCCATTGATGAATATCAGCTCGGACCTGCCGAGGGACCAATCTACGAATGCTGCGCGAACCGTCAGCAGGGTGACGACCGGCCATAATGCGATTCGAGATACGCGCGTCCGAGGTGTGATTGCCAACACCGCCATTGCGATACAGGAGACTGCCAAAGGAACAACATGTGACAGAAGCGTTGTGAGGCTGATGGGGACTTGTGTCGACGGAATAGCAAGTACATCCAGCAAGGACGACATGGCGACTGATGGTATTGATCGAGTTCTTCAATCTTCAGTGCTTTAGTGGCGGCTCAAGAGAATATCCAGTTCCCCTCTGACTGAGTATCTGGTGGACTCTTCAACCACGGCTGGGGATGTGGAGGGGATCTTGAACTAGAGCACATAGTACTTGTGCTACTAATACCCAAATAGCAGCGGAATCCTCCGAGTGGCTATGGGGAATTTGATTTCCTGGCTGTGCTATGATGCTGGCAAAAACAATGCATCTTCGAGCCCAAGTACGGCCTCTAATCATCATCATCTGTTACATTTTCCAACTACACACTTGTCATCATCCTACCCCACATGCATGACTCCAGTAAGCTATTTATTGCAGGCTGCGCGATACATGTTTTCATAAACAAACCCCATTATAACGGAAATGTATTAGCTATTCGCTGCTCGCACTGCTCAGCAGTCATGCTAATCAACTTGCTTAAATACCATGCAACCAAGCATCGAAACCCTTGACCGAGTTCTCTACCCACCCCCATGCCTGCGATTCGCTCGGCAACGAATACATCCCGACTTTTACGAACCCCTCGACAACGAGGCTATACCATATAATAAGCCATGTCACCATCCAGACCCAGCCCACTACCCCACCCACCTTCCTTCCCGTCGCCTTGTAAAATGCTCGCTCTGCGATCACTCCAGGGGCCATCATGCCAAACCCAACAAACATCCTCCACATTTCCGTATGCCTATCGTACGGGATCAGGATGAGGTGGTGTGCAAGCGCTGACGTGAGAAATGCCCCAATGACCTTGCCGGAGCGGCCAAAGACAATGGAAAATGGATACGCGCACACGATGAAGGTGTGGCGAAACCACTGTTGCCACCTGCAGCCCCAAAATTCAGTGAGTGATGTAGCACACCACGGGTATTCAAGTCCAGGTGGCCATTGAGCAGGGTCTTGACCAAAGAGCAGAACACCGAATACAGTAAACAGGTGGTAGATTGTCTGTAAGCCATTATAGGCCATGAAGCCGGCCATGACCGTGATAATGCTCGACCGAAGGTATCGTGCGAACAAGGGTAATGTTATGTCAAATATGGTGAGTTGAGGGTTGGATGCGGTGAACGTATGGATTGCTTGGATCATGGCAGTAGAAGCCACGAGTTTCGTGATCGTAGAGAAGAGCGCGTAGAGCGCAAATGCAATACGATTAGTTGGACGTGTTTCAGGCGGGATGTACAATCCGCGAGACCAGTCCCAGCCAATGCCACGAATGTTCGTAACGAGATCAAGAGCATCCATGATCGTCGATGGAGAGCTATTCGCAGGACGGAGGTATCGCACGGGCGGCTTTTTCGCCAATGTCCAGGAAAGCGTTTGGACAGGAATACACACTATGAGGCGCTGACAGAGCGTGTGAGCCATGTTCAGAGCTTCGATACCAAAAGATACCCACTACAAGCTCGCCGTTGATGAATATTAGGTCTTGCCTGCCATGCGACCAATCTACGAAGGCTGCACGAAATGTCAACAATGTGATGACAGGCCACAATGCAACTCGATATACACGCGTCTCGCCGGGTGTGAGTGCCAACATCGCCATTGCGACGTAGGAAACCGCCAGAGGGATGATGTGCGATACGAATGATGTGAGGCCGATGGGAACTTGCGTTGACGGAACACCAAGAGCATCGCGCAAGGATGCCATGACGAAGGAGAGGATCTAGTGATTTTAGTGTTCAACGTTCAAGGGGGAATGGAAATTAAATATCTGAAATACCGAAGGCTGTACGTGCCTTCTAACGGTGCTGGTTATTCGGGTAAGAGATAAGTAGTCTAGAAAAAAAACGGAGTGATGTTAGTGCGGTGACAAATACCCAATGAGTCTGACGCACTGCCCGTGCGCTGGCATGAGTAATGACGGAATGGTGAATAGTTTAAGCGTTTCAGTGCGCTGGCCGTAGCCTAGCCCCGGGTATATAGTCTGGCTATGAGGCTTGCCACGCCGCTCTAATTTCAGCCAACCAGAAAACGAGAGATTATCGTGTGAAAATATTTTGAGATTAGATAATGATGCATGCGTGATCAAATTTCACTGGGGATCAAATCAAGCTTCATGCTTCAAGTCTGTCCGTGCGATCACGCCAGGAATACCAACATTCAATTTGTCCTCAAATACACTAGACGAGTTGGAGCACCATGCTTTTCAAGAGATTGGCACTCGGCTTCCTCAAGAATACATTGAAACACTTTCGCATGACGACAAAATCGATGCGCTTCGGGCGTGTCTCATTGTCTATCGGCGTACGTCGTGCAACATTGGATACCACGAGTCTTTCGGCTTCCGGCTTCCGGCCTCCTGACTCTTCTCATCGGAAAGGATACTGTGATCACTGCGGGCACCAACAATGGAAAGAGACACCCTCAATTCATTCCAATGCTACCTCGACGGAACCCTCTCAATGATGATTTCGCCCTCCAGAATACATGGGTGTGATAATATATTTATTCTATATCGATCAAAGAGCCCATAGCGGCATAAACAACTGTTCAACAGGTACACGAGTCCGAAAAGCCTGGAAGCGGAATGAAGCCAGAACTTACGATCGAATAATTCGGCAGAGACCCGATTGTTGTTGATAAGTCCGTCGTCGTAGTCTTTGTTCGCGTCGTCGCACTCAGACAGACGGGCTCCTCAAAAGGCTTCCACCCATATTCAGATGCCATCTCCATCTCTTCCGCAAACACTCCCATTCGACAACGGGTGCCCTGGACTGTGTCCTCTAGACGACAGCGAAGGTGTGTTCCACGGTAAATGTTGCGATCGCGACGCCAACGCCATCGACGACACCGACTTCCGGTTCAACAGCACCCTTCAACTTGCAGTTGCTGCTGACCGGTCCGATCCGTAATCTGACAATGGACCTAGTATACTTTCGCGCTGACGCACCCGAAACAGATACGGCGACGACCTCAACCCTGACCAGGTCGTCGCCGTATCTGTTGTGATGGACAGCATGAAGAATTAAAATTGAAAAAGAAAGCCGCGTAGGCTACTATCATGTGAGGTGTTAAAGACACATACCTTGAAGAAAACATTGAGGAAGATTAGATCGGTCGCCGAGTGCCATGTCCAACGAGACACAAAATGCTAGCAATACTGCAATTCTAATAGCTCGTGTTCAATGACCAACACCGCCATCGTGATATAGGAATCGGAGGCAGTACGAACGCTGTGACACTGATCTGGGGACATTTGTTGATAGATTCATCGATTAACACTGAGAGCATCCCTCAGCGACGACACGACGATGGAGTGGGTGAACACTTTGGCTTCCAGCAAGAACCAAAACAAATAAAATTGTATGGTCTGAAAGATCCACCATGTCGTTCTGTCTATCTCCGCAAAATCTAAAACACCAATCACACGCATTCTTTACCACTTGGAACCATGTGCGCGGCGATTTTGCGCCATCCGCCGCGGCTTTTGGGCTTTCCATGGGGCTCACCCCAGTGTTGTGGCGGTGCTGGAATTTAAGCTCAGTGATTGCCACTCATTTCTACAGTATCAGCAACGACGGTAATCAAATGGTAATAATATCCTCCAGGAACCTATCGCTCAACTTATGGGTGTTAAATGTAGGCTATCAGAATATTGACAGGTGGAGGCTTGGCGGAGTGCAATCTTGTCTGCTTTTTAGGAATGAGACAGGGACGGCAAACGTTCTTCGATTCCGAATCCGATTGCCAAGCGCCCTCCAGTCAGCGATTCGGAGGAACCTGAAATCAGCACAAGGCTGCTAGGTGAGGCTACCCGTATTCCAATGTTGGCGTTACTTCTAATCTAACTGGTTCCTGGTGCGTATAAGTACTATACCAATTTCCACAACGGTGTGACCTCGGTTCCAATGGAGATACGGCGAAACGTTTTTGCGGAGTCCGCACTTTGGGCGAATCTTCCGGGTGCATCGGATTTGATGTGTGTACGTAAGTGTGCTTCATCTTGGGAGAGACAGCCACAAACTGATCACCTCTAAGCTGAAGGAAACAAATAAGACAAGGTGATCGATATGATCACTCAGTCATTGGATATTGAACATTCGGTGTCCCACCTGTTCAGGGTGGATCCGCATACTTGAAGTTCCCTCCTTGACACTTTCTGTCAGGGTAGTAGCAACATATTCTGACACATTGGTCTCATACACTGATCTGGCATATACCCTGTCATGGAATGTCACACCCCCATTTATGTATTCTCAACGTGATG
This sequence comes from Phylloporus pelletieri, assembly GCA_038089575.1. Taxonomy (NCBI): domain Eukaryota; kingdom Fungi; phylum Basidiomycota; class Agaricomycetes; order Boletales; family Boletaceae; genus Phylloporus; species Phylloporus pelletieri. The sequence continues at coordinate 9,321 of JBBPKZ010000096.1, forward strand.
CGCCGCAGCGGGAAACTGATTATTCTTTCTTCTTCCTTCTTCGGTGCGTCCTCCGATACCCTCGTTAGTTTTTTTCCCGCCACCTGCTTGAGCCACGCGCGACGTACTCGGATGGCGGCCACGACAGCGTTCCCCGCGGTGCTTCTCGTGGTCGTACTCTCCTACGTTCTCTACCGTCAGCTTGCTAGACCGAAGCCACCTGCTCCGTTTCCCCCTGGCCCGAAGCCGCTCCCCGTTCTGGGAAACATTGCTGATCTCACCGCGAAAGAGCTCTGGCTCTCGGCTGAACGATGGGGACGCCAATATGGTTCGTGTCATGTATCTGCACGTGGTGAAGCTTTAAGATTTAATTCCTGGGCAGGTCGTATCACGTATCTCCATGTTCTCGGCCAGAGTCTCGTCTTTCTGAACAAGGCTGAAGTGGTATTCGATCTGTTAGATAAACGTGGCGCGATATACTCTGACAGGCCTCGGCTGATCATGGCTGGAGAACTGTACGTGCTAGATCTTCTTGCTTTCTGACTCATGATCTCATTTCTCGATCAGCTGTGGATGCAACAACATGGTGGCGTTTACCCCATACGGTGATCAGTCGCGCCGTCAGCGGAAGCTGATGCAAGCTGCGCTTGGATCGTCCAGTATCGTAGACTACAGACCATTACTCAAGCTTGAAACGAAGCCGCTCCTAAGAGGTATTCTTGAAGATCCACTCAGGTTCCAGGACCACTTCCGGCGGTGCGCTTTTCTTCTTTTGTTTTCCCCGTGATCTGGATCACGTGATTAGATACGCGGGCGGATTGACGCTATTAGTCGTGTATGGATACCACGTCAAGTCGACAGACGACGTCTTTCTAAAGCTTGCTGACGAATGTCTCTCCTTGCTCGCAAATCGTATCGCATCTGGCGGTGGGCTCTGGTCTGTCGACATCTTTCCTTCGCGTACGTCTGCGTAGGCCGGCTCGGAGCACACGAT
>JBBPKZ010000097.1:0-10290 GCA_038089575.1 Phylloporus pelletieri
AGTCTTCAAGGTGTGGTGTGATGTGGTTAGTAGCGCCACTATCAACCATCCAGTTACCTTGAGTTGTTAGTTTATGATCGGTCTCTGACTTGGCCATGCCAAGATACAGGTAAAGGTCATCATATTCCTTGTCATAGTATCCGGTAGGTCCGTCATGTCCGTCCCATGCGACCAGCGCATTGGAGTCTAGTCCATGTTTCCATACACCTCCATGGGTCTGTCTGGTATTCCCGAAGTAGTTGTCTGTCTCCTTTTCCTGCTCCTTTTCTTTTTCTTTTTCATTACCCTTGTTCCTCCCTTTTCCCTGTTTTCTCGGAGATTGCTCCGGTATTGGAAGTGTTTCTTCCGCAATCTCTGTGGCTCTAAGGGTCGATGGACCTGCCACAGGTTGGGAAGGCTCAGCGCGATGCTGGCCTGGGAGGCAACTGAAAAGGGGTAGGATTAGTGATTGTTTCACGAAAGGACTGATCGGATTCGGACACGATGGGATCAAATGGCTTGATTGGGTTTCCCCAAACAGATGGATCCATCTCCATGTTGAATCCTTCTGCTGGTTCCCATAAGTCCGCAATGGATTCTTCTGGTAGAATAGGGGCAGTCCAATTTTGATTAATGGACTCGGCGATCTCATAGATGGAGGAGGCGTGTAGGTTGGAGTACCTATCCTCCTTGTTTTCCTCAATGGTTGCCATATAGACATCCATCGGTTGATCCTCTGTGGGATCATCTGATGCGTCGGCTAAGTAAGCCATGGACGTTATTTCCATTTCGTCTTCTAGAACGAAATGCGCACCTGCTTTTGCTTTGCCTTTGCCTTTCCTGTCTTTTAGTTTATGCCTCAATTCATATCCTTTTGCCTTGTTCCGCTTATCAGTGGGTTGTCTCCTCTGGAAAGTTCCAGAGGGTTTGGATTGGGGCTTTTTATTTTTAAGCCAACAACGATCAGTAGTGTGATTAGTGCGACCGCACAAGGAACACTTTACGTTTGTAGGAGCATTCCGGATCACTGTGGTCTGGTGTGCCTTCACATGTGCGGGTTCTCCAATCCTGGAGGCAAGGTTTGCGGATCCCGAATGATGCATACCTTTCTTTAGGGACTGATCCTGAAGAATGGCTTTTCCGATTGTTGAAGGAATAAAATCGGAAGCTTTAATGGAATGGACGATGGTGGTGACCATTCCATTATAGGAGCTGGGCAAAGCATTAAGCATGATCATAGCACAGGTGCTATCATTGAGAACGAGACCGGTTTCAGCAGCTTGATGAATTAGCCCCTGGAAGTTTCCAATTTGAAGACTTATGTTGCTTCTTTGATTGAAGCGGAAACGAAGGATATCTTGGAAGATGGCAAAGACAGTGGTTATGCCTTCTGGTTTGTAGAGTTGGGAAAGATTTTCCCAGAGGTGTTTGGCCATGGATTTGACCTCGGATAGGTGGCGGGCGACGGTAGTAGTTGCAGCCGTATATTCTTTCTCTTGTTCCATTGGAACAAGGTGCTGCATGCTACTAGGTAACCATCCTGCAATTAATGCATTGGCCTGGTTATCTGCATAGATCCATTTTTCTCTCTTTTCATCGTCAGTTTGAGCTGATCAGAGAGAAGCTCCTTTGACAATTTGCCAATGGATGCCACCGCCCATAAGGTTTAGGCAGTTTTGGATTTGGGAGGCCCATATGTAATAATTTGTGGGGCCTTCTAGGACTTTGAGACGGGAAGTGATTTCCAAACTGATCTTGACACTAGCCATTTCGATTTAGATGAAGGGGTAGAAAGGTCCTATAATAATGGCAAAAGGTATGTCAGCTCCATTATCATATGTCATTAGTAGAATAACGGGAATAGTTAGATGAATGACACATGGCATTTCGTCATCTCCTAGGCCATAGGAGGACTCTGTGTCTTCTGTTCCTGACTCTTCTGATTCTTTGGATAGAATCTCCATAACTTCTCGTGATGTTTTGGCATGGATAGTTTCGTCAGTGGTTACCCCGATTTGAGATCTCCAATATCTCCATTTGAATTTCTTTTTGATTCTCCGTTTCATATGTCTCCTAGCTCTATTTTTGGTTCTCTTTCGTTTTCCCCTTTTCTCTACCCTTGGGTAGGTAACTGTTGGTTTCGTGGCATTCTCTAAATATTTTAGGTAATCTGTAGAGTCTTTTTTGCGTGAGATGCTGGTTTCTGTGATGAGAAAGTAAAGGGGAAAGAAGTAATGGAAGTTTGGAAGAGAAGATTTTCGTCCGTTAGAAAGAAATGGTCCTCGTGTGAATGGTATGGATGAATAAGTTCCGCCGTAGGTGAAAGGAATAGATCAAAGAATCTACCACCATTTAGATGTCCACGCTCTATCCTCCGTCTCCAGTTAAGGCGATCTTCTAAAGTAGGGTCGCCATCTCGGGTCCCTCCGACGTAAGGAATGCCAAAGGACACCGGTAGGGGCCAGACTGTCGACAGTTTCTTGAGGAATGGGTCGAGGTGTTGATCCACCAGCCGACATACCTCCGGATTCTTCTTCACTAGTCTCTCCCATCCCATTTGGAGATGAGAGGCGTCCGTTTGACTCATTTGTAGAGTGCCTTTGGTTTGCTTCTTCTTCGAACGTGCTGATTATTTGGTTTAAATGGTTGATATTGTCCGTTTGATAATCGTTGATGCGACGCTCAGTTTGGAAGCAATCCTGTAGAAGGCGGTTCTCTTGAGTGAGTCTATTGTTTTCGTCTTGAAGACGGACTCTGGCAAGGTTTTTTTGGTGGAAGATCCAACAGAATTCGAGGCGGTCAGTTTCGAGAGTATGGACAGCTCTGGCATGGAGACTTGTGTAGTGGATTACGCTTTGCGACTCGAGTTCCAGCTGGTGCTCGAGTCGTTCCTTGATCTGGAATTCCCTATTTAGTCTATGGGAGGAGTCAGCGAGGTGACAGGCCATGACTGTGTACCAGGGGTGTTGCTGGCAGAACCAGTGATGCATTTGTTGATCGAACGCCGCGTTCTACTGTCTCCTAGTAGGGACATCCCTCTGGTAATCCCTTCCTTCCCATTGGAGAGACATGTCCATTTGGACCTCCAATTGTCTCTCCGGGTCTCCATCATCCCAAGTGTTCGATAGGTTTGGGTAAATGAAGTCATTTGCCTCTTCCCAATAAGGTATGTGGGAGGCAGAAAGGTCGGGATAATAGGTAGCTTGAGTTTCCAGAAGATGGAAGCCCAAGGTATTGGATTCTTGTTGTTCTCGGACTTGTGTAAAGTCCGGTTGGTCCAATAAGTTATAAATTTCATATCTGCCATGCATTAAATAGTGGGGACAGTCTTCATATTCCTTCATTGGGATCGCGTACCCTTGCGATTCCAGCCATTCCACCAGTCGCTCGCCGTGATAGAAGGGTCCTCTGACGTAGCGACATCTATCTTCTTCAAGCTTGGTGGTGTCCACCCCTAGTGTTGGCAGGAGGATTTCCACCAGTCTCGTGTGTCGATCCATTGCCTAAAGAGCCCGATCGATTCCGATGATTCCTTGAGCGTCGAGAGGATGCTCTGGATGTATCAGGTATCGTTGTACCTGTCTGATCACCGGTAGTCGGTAGTGGTCTTCTTCCTCATCGAGAGGGTTCTGTAGTATCATGTCGAGTACTTGTACTGGTACTTGATGGTACTCTCGATCGGGAACGTCAGCTAAAAATGGAATGAGTCAACCATGAAGAGAATCCAGAATCAGCTGTGGAAACTGGACCGGAGGTGGTTGGAACGGTGGTGGAGTGACGTGAGGAATGTCTTCTTCGCCTTGGTTGAGATTGAGGGGCAAAGGAGACCTGACGAAGCTGTTGTTGCTCGACGGAGTTTGTGCTCTCGTCGGTGATGTGAGGCGGAGGTATGGGATGCCATCCTGATCGTGTTCAAGGGTTTCTTGGACCGGCTGGTTGGTATACATGTCCTCCAGCTCCAGTATTTGTGCATCTACGGCCATGACTTCTTCCGTGGTTAGTGGAGGTGGGTTGAGGTTCACGACACGTGTCTCCAGAGTTTCACATTGAATTCTGGAGTCCGTATATTAGGGGGTGTAGGCACTATTGAAGAGTAAGTGATTGTTGGAGCTGGGGATTTGCCAATCTAGTTGGAGGATAATCTCCGGTTCCTGTAGATAGATGGTCCAGTAGTCCGGTATGGATTGGTTCAGAAGGTTGTGATTGACTGGTGACTAGGGAGTAGTTGTTGATGATGCTTTGGACAAGTTCGTAGAGGACATCTTCTACTTCTGGGTGATCCGGAGATGGTCTTTGATAAGGAGGGGGCAGATGAGATGGACGACGTTCAAGAATCGCATTGGCTTCTTGGATTAGTCTGAAATGTTCAGCTAATTCTGGTGGAGTGGATCCGGAGGAAGGTGATGATGGACGATGAGAGATAGGAGGAGTAGGAGGATGAGGGATATGCGTAGGAGCAGTGTGGTATGAGCTGGACGAGTGAGGAGTCTCAACAGCTGTAGTAGGCTGTTGGTTTGAACTAGGAGGAGAATCTGAGGGAGGAGATGGAATGTAAATTTCCATATTCTCAGCCTTTGGCTGGTTCTCACCTGCTTGTACGCTTTGGTCTGTAGTAGCAACAGTAGCGGCAGCAGATGGTATCAGTTGGTATGGATTGTGAGTCCAAGAGTTCTCAAGGTGAACGGAGGTAAGACGACTAATTAGGTCGCGTGGGAGTTCTTCTTCTTCGGTATAGCCGAAGAAGAGTCGGGAATGATTCAGAGCGGGGTGCTGAACAGTTGCCAAAAAGGAGAAGATGGAGTCCAGGAAGGACCGGCGGCAGGTGGGACACAGGTACGGACTGGAAGCAGAACTAAGGATGTAGCACCTACAATGATTATGTCCTTGATCAAGACAGAGAAATCGTGATCTGTGCGAAGTTCAATGAATCTTGTATCAGTGTTTCTTTCAGCATCAGATGTGAAAGAAAAAACACAATCATTAATATGGACACCTGCTTGAGTGCAGGTGGTCGCAGTGTGCTCGTTAGTCCACATAATATTGTTATTACAGTGGGCAACGGTATATAGAGCGAGTTGCTCTATAAGTATCTCCAGCAATTGGTTATGACCAATATGATGCTGTATGCGATCGCAGAGACCTCCAAGTTCTGCCGTAACCTCTGATCGAGTAGGGGTGTGTGAAGACATCTCGTGATGGTAATCAACCCCTGATCAATCAGGGCTCATAACCTTTCGAAAGATAGGGCTACTATGCTTTCGAATCTTGTGCACAGGGCAATGAAGGGAGCGTACAGACAAGGAGACTTACTGTACTAGCAGAGGTCTTGGGTAAGTGAACAATGAAGCGTGATCAGTAGGAACTGATCACTAGTGATTAGATTGTGAGAGTGTGAGAGAGTGGGAGTTAAAGAGGAACTGATTGCACTAGTATGTACCTAACGTACATGCCGTATTTATACATATAATTAAATAGGAGTTTGAAATAGACACACAGCCATTCTGTGAGTCAAGTGGAGTCATAGCATAGCCTTTGACATAGCCATGCATAGCATGATATCATGATTGTTGATCAATGTACTGCCTTGGGTCATGTGACCCAGAACGAGTCATAGTGAGTCAGAATGATTATTCATCCTCATGAGTCATTAATGACTCATGGTTGATTAGAGATATAATCTATTCTCACGATCACGTGTTTATCACGTGACTCACTTTGAATCATCGTTATCAGTAGATACTGATAACTTCAATACTTGGGTGCATGGATGTCATCGTGTGGTGTCATCGCACTTGGTCTGAGTACTTGTAGGCAAATATGAACATGTCACGTGCCATGTTCAAGAAAAAAAACTACCAAGTCCCAAGGGACTTGGAATGTAAGTGTACACTTTATTAGGAATAAAAGGGTAGTAGCATGAACCGAATGTACTGCTGTGCGCACTGTACCGCCTGTGATGCCGTGTGACATACTATGACAGCTGGGTGACTGTGATAATGTGACAATGTGTCACTATGATGCTATGATGTGCTGTAATTATGCTGTAAAATGATGTAATACTATGACAGCCTGTGTGAAAAACAGTGTTTTGCTGATGCGTGCCTGTAATGCTGTAAAGTAGTGTAACAATGCTGTAACATATGTGACAGCTATGACACAATGTACTAAAATAGGTGTTTTGCTGATGGTGCAGCTTATATAAGCTTGGGTAGGGCACAAGTGCAAGTTTCCATACATGGACTTAGTCATGTCTGACGCCACAAGCAGAGAGAAACACTCAACGTGTGGTGTTAATGGGTCCTTGTAAAGGTTCCAAAAGTCAACTTGCGTGAGTTTGCCATCTAGTTCCGTGATGAACATAGTTTTCATCCTGGGGTGCAAAATGTCAGATACTATGTGGTCCTCAGTCACCTGTGGCCTCAGCTGAGGTTGAATCAGACAGGGTATCCACGCGGAGTTTGAATATTTAGCTTGGTCTCCTACGTCGACCATGGTCAAGTTTTCAGACATCGGTCTCATCTTCGTAAGACTTGTTGACCATTGCTCCTAGCTATTATTCATACATACTAGGTCGCCATTTTTTCCCCTCCCGCAGCCACGGCAATCATCACCGGACGCAGCCATGACTTGCTCCTCAATATCTGTTTGATGATGTGAGTGTTTCATTGTCTTTGTAAGCGTCCCGCTGAAGAGCTAGCATAGTCTTGTTCTCCCTGGTTATATTGTATGTCTTTGACTAGCTTGATTACTTCCAGCCTGATGTCCTCTAGCACGCATTCTGGCTCATCTACAGAAAGATGCAAGCAGAACAACAACAAAGGAAAGCTGTATGTGAGTAATTGTAATTGTTGTATGTTTCAAGCTTATCTGATGATCCCTTGGTCTCGCCCCTGGTACCTCGCACTCCTATGCTCGGGCTATGTGGTGAGTTCATATCATTTCATTGACTCCCTGATGTTGACTCCTGCTTGACAGATCTCTAGCTAATGTTTCGTCTGCCCCTGATGTGATTCCACCTCCTCGAGGATGGACTGATGAGAAGTGCTTCTTAGATGCATACAACCTTGATGTTATGGGGAGAGTCCTGGATTCGTGTTATGACCTCCATAACGCGAAGTCTATCTGGATTTCTGATGATAGTGAGTTCTTTGTCATCTTCGAAGCATCACAAGGTGCCACGAAGAAAAAGATGCCTTATATCTGGGACATAATATCAAAGTCATTCTTCTGTTTTGGTGCTGGTCAAAACTTGGAGGCTGTTCGGAACACTATTGACAAGTATGGATTCGGAAAGGGAGGCTTGGCTAATGTGGTGGAACTTGTTCCGAAGTCAGAATCTGAGTTGGAATCTGAGTTGGAATCCATGTTGGGATCCACATTAGCAACTTCACTGGAAGGTGTGGAGGGAGGATTGGAGGATGTGGCATGCATTGACCCGAAGACTGTGTCATGGTAACTACTAGTATTACTAGTTGTATTTTGTTACTACATAGACATACAGCCAATGACGTGGCAATATTGCCACTAGCACACTCCCCGGTCCTTCTGGATCACCTCTGAATTGCCCAATTTGGCCTCAATAATGCTAATTGCGCAGGTGAGTCGTCCTCGTGCTAACTCTTGTAGTGCTCGACTTGAGCTTGCCTCGACGTCGTGGTGGGTTTGGCCTGTGTCTGGGACACTTGGGACACTTGGTGGATGCCTTGAGTGGCCTAGGTACATGGCCCGTCTTGTGTTTGTGGCGCCAGCGCTTACTCAATGTTCAGCCTCTAGCGGTCACGTTCCGACTCGCAGCATGCGCTGCTTGTTGCACCGTCTATCTGGCATTCTTCCCCATCTTTTCGTATCTGTTGCCATCGCTATCGCTCGGGCACTCCCATCGATCTTCTTCGTCACCCGCTTGCTCCTCTGGCCTGTTGGGCCTGGGCCTCGACTTTGCGTACATTTCCGTCGTCGCCTGGACGTTCCTGGGTGCCCTCGACGTTGTCTGATGTGGCCGCCTTGCCATTTTGGTTCCCTGGCTCGTTGTTAAGACCGTGCCAACTCCTGAGGTAACTCCGGAACTCCGGAGTTTTAAGTCGGAAGAGACTGTGGCTTCACCGTATGTGGTGTGCCCTTGTCAACGTTGTGTCCCCGAATTTGGCCAGAGGGTCGGAGATCGGAGGAGAACCACGCGGGTTCAAGATCGGAGATGGACAAGGAGTAAAGGAGTAAGGATTGACTGTCTAAGTCAATATTCGAACTAGAGTACAAGTATTGAGTACAGAGGTTTATATACGGAAGCGGAGTTCGGAATACAATCGTATAAGGACGAAGGCAGAGACGGAGGAGAAATAAGCTGGAGCTGTGTCTGCAGTTGAACACAGGTATGGATGAATCTAAGAGGCGGGCCTAATATAAAAGAGTCAAAGGTACAAGGAACAGAATGAAGGGAGATATAAGAGAAAGTCTGGGAACTCCTAACTGCTTCTTGGGCAAAAGTGCTCTGGAGTTGGTGGACTTGAGAGCGGAGCTCCAGAGTTGAAGTAGCTGAATTCATGCATATGACACTCGTCTGGAGCCTCTGGTGGTGAGTTCTCCTCATCCACCCACTCTACCCATTTCCTGACGTGTACTGACACCACCCACACTTTCTTTGGCATGTCCATGGCATCCTTATCGCCTGTCAACACTCTCGACACATCTGTTTCCCCATCCGGTGTGATCTGTTCGCTATCCGGTGCGGTTCAACGCTAGCCTTGAACCCTCTCAAGTATGTATGCTTTTGACCAATTGTCCTGGCTGTTTGTTGACTTGTTCTGACATGTTTGACAGCCCCTTTCAAGGGTGTTTCTTAGCATTGTCGTCATGCTGGCACTCCAAACGTAGTCTCTTTAACGCTGGAGTGCACATCTTCAATACTCACCCAGTTCCCCTCACACTTAGCATGCATGTCGCTGTCCTGTCATTATGGAGACTCATCTGGAGGTTCTGGGAGTGCTAGCAGGTCTGGGAATATGAATAGTATGTAGTTGTCTTTGGTGGGTGTGACTGACCGACATCGTCAGTTGTCATTGACCGTTTGTGCACCTGCGCACTTCCTCTCGCCACCTTGATCAATTTGATATGTTTGCCCTTGCCACTCTCCCCCTCATTTCTGATGTCTGGGGGTTCATCCTTGATGTCCTTGTCGATTCCCACACATGCGTTCGCGCGCTGCGAGCCTGACAACGATCTTGCCACCTGTTACGATTCACCCCTTTGTTCTCTTTTCTTTTCTTCTTGTCATCAGACTTATATTTCCTTTCGCACAATTACTCATCCACAATCTGTCATCCATCCGAGGCCATCGGTCCACTTAGTCACTTGCTCGTAATCATGCTTACTTCCTTCATCCTTCCATGTGATTTCATCGCATTCTTCTTTGTCATTTCTGCTTACTATGCCTACTTCTTGACCTGCCCTGAACATTGCCAGCTTAGATATATAAGACCGTCGTCTTACTATAGTTCCCCTCTAAGCTAGGTCTTACCTTTGTACTGTGCACTTGCCCAATACAAACTTCCTTTCTTCCTCCTTGTCCTTGAGAGTCTCCACCCGTACTCTGAATGGGAAGTCTTGCTGTCCTAGGAAGCTCCTATGGACCCCTTGCCACTTATCGCTCTAGGAAGACCCTACAAGCCCTCATTCGTCAACTCATGTCGGACAAATCCTTGCCCATATCAACACTCACGTGTGTGATACTATAAGAGACTTGTCCCTTATTTGGGCATTAAGCCCCTTTCCTTTTCACGTGTGGATCATATGTTGATTTAAGTCAATGTATGTATGATCGACATATTATGATATTTCTATTTATAAATCCTAGGTAGTGTATATACTGTAAATGAGAGGGCTGTCTTATTGATAGCCCTCATACCTTTTACCTTTACTACTACATCAATCAAAGACAATTATTGTCTGTTGGTGTGAACTAAGGTGAAAAGGTAGCAACCCTTATACTTTTTTGACAATCGTCAAAGTGATTGATGAGCCGCACGGCTACAAGAGCAAATACCTGCGCTGCGAAAGCGCTGCCTGAGAAGGTTTCAAAACCCTCAATTGACGAGTTAACTCGTCCGTCGGTGACGAAACCAACCATGAGTCCCATGAAGGGAAGAAAGCGCGATGCGCCCCCACACACGGACGCGGACCAGGGCATAGAGCCTATGCCTGGAGGGTTCGACAAGCCCGAGTCAGCCAAACCGGCTGAAAGCTACTTACAAGAAGTAATGAGCCAGCTCGCAGACGAGCCTCTAAGCTCCCTCACAGAGCAAGGCAATACCACAGCGC
>JBBPKZ010000098.1:0-10276 GCA_038089575.1 Phylloporus pelletieri
GACGTGGACTGTTGCAGACACTGCACGTTCATGATGGTTTCCACGATCTACAATACAATTCGAGGCAATATACTTGATTACGATCATCTGCCAGGAAAAGCTGTGTGGTGTGGGGGATTGGATCCATCCCAACAGTGTACCAATCTTATCTTATCAAGGAGCAAATGACCAATTCATAAGATCTTGAAAGGCAAGTCATTCTTTTCCAACACACACCACCATCCTAAGCTGCGAGTACGAGTTGGCTGGACATAGCGTGATGGCAGTAAACGCTGAGCGTGGATTTCGACTACCTATTATCAGCATTGCGCCGTACTTGGACCCTCGATCGCCAGCTGATAGCACAGAGCGGACGGCAGTATCCGAAGCGCTCCACTTGGCCTGCCTTGAATTCGGGTTCTTCTATCTGGATATCTCTCAATATGTCGAGCTCGCCGAAGCAGAAGAGCTCACACAGCTTGCTCGCGAATTCTTCGCCCTTCCTCAAGCCGAGAAGGACAAGATTTCATTGAAGCATCAGGATTTCGCTCGAGGTGCAACTGCGGACTATATCTCTTCTTGTTCACGCACTTATTCGCTTTCACATCACAGGTTACCAAAGACTCAAGGAAAACGTCACAAACGGAAAGGCAGATAACCATGAAGGCATTGACTTTTACAAACCCATAGATAACCCTGACAAGTCACAGCCACTTTGGGGAGAAAATCAGTGGCCAACTATCCCGGATTTCCAGAAGAAATATGAGAATTGGATTGAGAAAATGAAGAAGCTTGGGATGATCTTGATGGAAGCGCAAGTATCTCTTTTACCCAAGACGTCCTCGCACTGACCAAGTCACTAGGATGGCATATGGGCTAGGGATGAGCTCGGAGGAGTGGCACGAGCTTCGTGCTCAGGTAGATGATAGCTTCTGGGTGATGCGTATCGTCGGTTCGTTCTGGACCATACTTGTCTCCGTTCAGGACGAGAAAGGTTTAATCTGTTGCAGGTTATCCGCCCCTTCCCGACAACCATGATGGCTTCTCTTGTGGAGCACACAAGTACGTCGTTCCACTGGTATTGAATCTCTTGGAATACGGTATAACTTGCCCACAGGGACTATGGATGCTTGACGTAACCCTCATTTTATGATAAAAAGGTGGAATCCCTCTGATGACAGATCTAGCCTTCTCTACGCGGACCCCACCAGGTCAGCGCTGCAAGTGTTCGTACACAAGCGTGGGCACTTCCCAGAAGCCCTTGATGGACTCCCCGGCGAGCACGGAGATGAAGAGGGATTCTGGATCAACGCGGATCCGATTCCAGGATGCATCGTCTGCAACATTGGCGAGAGTGAGTCCATCTTTGACCAGAAAGGTTTCTTACCCACAGTCTTAAAGTGTGGGAGATATGGACAAATGGGTTATACAAAAGTACTTTGCACCGAGTAGTCCATAGAGGTGCGAATTATCGGTATGTTCTGCTTTATGGAATGATTGTGTTGTCGCCGTATTGATCATTTCAGTGTCTCGTACGGTTTCAATTTGTCCCATGCTGAGCGGCACTGACTCTTCCCAAGAATTCCGTTCTTCTTTGAGCCGAACTTTACAGCGCGGATCAAGCCGCTGCCAGCTGCGATACGTGCCACGGCGGCGAAGGGCGACACGCAAGACAAGGTTTACAAGCCAATCGTGTATGGCGAGTTTTTGAAGCAAAAGGTGGGAAACAATTTTGCTATCGATGGTCGCGGAAAGTACGACTAGTGGGAGACGATGAAGGAGTCTAACAATCATCGATTCAGTCCTTTGAACTGTATATACCGTCGTACGAGTACTTTTATGTCACGTGCCTCCAATCTCTACCAACCGGCGCGCATGAATGTCTTGATTCGTACTAGATTGTTCCATCGACATCGATTGCTCCCACTTTGGAGATCTTACATTGCGAGGGCAATGTCGTACGAAGCATCACTATCAAAGCTACCTCATCCCTTGAAGGATCTAGTTGCGAATGCACAGGCAGACCCAGGGAAGACAGATGCCGACAAAATAGAAGTGGCGAATTGGATAGATAAAGTTGCTGCAGGCGATATCGTGAAACCTCAACGTTTCTCGGTGAATCCATTAGCGAAGTATGCGATATGCTATCTGACTGCCCTTGGTTAACTCTCTTAGGACTTGGAAGCCCTTTTGGTCCCTCGGACATACATCGTTAGCAACTACCTCACAGCTGCCGACATCGCATTGTATGGTGCCCTTCATACAACACTGGTATGCCATGGACGTTTTGATACTGTATCGTTGGTGTCTCACTTTAGCCAAAGTCTCAGCTCCAGCCAGCTCAGTACTACGCGACACCTGCGATTACGCGTTATTTCGATCACATTCAGACGCGGCCATCTGTACAAGCTGCAGCGCAGGCACTGTCCCCCGCATTTTCGACCGTACAATTTAACTTTGAATCAGCTCCCAAGATCGAGAGAAAACAGGAACCCACGAAGAAAAAGGAAAAGGCTCCGAAGACTGTCGACAAACCAGTTACGGGAGAAAATGCTGCAGTAGCCAAATCGCAGGAAAACCCTGGTGAGCCTCCGAAAGAGAAGGAGAAGAAAGAAAAGAAGAAGGTTGCTGTCGCTGCTGGCAGCGAGGAGGGAGGCAAAAAGAACAAGGGAGGAGCTGGGAAGGCCCCTCCGGAAGATGCTGGCGAACCTGTGCCATCCATGATCGACTTGAGAGTTGGCCACATTGTCGATGGTATGTATCTTTTAGCCTTTCCATCTCCGCTGATAGTTTATTCCACCAGTCAAGAAACATCCAGATGCAGATGGACTGTACATCGAAGTAATACCTCAATTAAAAGCTATATTCGACTTTCTTATTTCGATTTTGCTTTATTACAGCAAATAGATATTGGCGAGGAAACCGGCCCTCGCACAGTGGTATCAGGGCTCGTCAATTACATACCCATAGAGGAGATGCGCGATAAGTATCTTGTCGTAATTGTGCGTGGGCCCTCTGTCTTTCAAACAATCGTTCCTGACCAACCGATCTAACATCACTTAGTGTAATCTCAAGCCTGCAAGTATGCGAGGCGTAAAAAGTTTCGCCATGGTTCTCGCAGTATGTGTATTCTCCAGTGATGAATTTTGAGTCGCTAAAAATTCACAGGCTACGTCGAAAGAAGGGAAGGAAGGAGGTGTTGAGTTGATTCAACCTCCTCCTGGCTCACAACCCGGAGAACGCGTATACTTTGAAGGATCCGAATACGAAAGTATGCTTTTTGTTCACTTTTGGACCCGATCATCGTCCTAAACTGCTACAGATGCCCAACCGGTATCACAATTGAATCCAAAAAAGAAAATCTTTGAAACCATCCAACCCGGTACGGACGATGGCGATATCTTTTATGGGCATTTTTTCATAAAATCTACGCATCCTCAGGTTTCACGACTCTAGATACCAAGGAAGCGGCATGGATCAACCCTGAAACCAAAAGTGTTCACAGGATTCGCACCAAGGACGGTGTTTGCGTTGCACCCACCTTTGTTGGAGCATCCTTATCATAGAAGACACCAATGTACATTCATGGCATAGCGCGTGGTCAATGATCAGAATGTCCCAACGCCCGTGAGCCATTCGCTGACCAACTTGGGATACAAATTAGGTGACCTGCATCATTTTGGGTTGCTTTCCACGTCAAGGTCTATGTTGGGAATGGGACCAGTGAACCAGTATCGAGCTGAGATCCAGAACCCAGATGCGAATAGAAAAATGGACAAAATGATCACAACAGCGTAGTCTGCCATCGTATGGTCTAGATCAAGCGCAGGATGAAATTGGATAACTCACTCATCGTCTGTGGGTTGGTACTCTGGGTCCAGGGAAAGAGGGGCATCACCACCATGAAAGCAACCCATGTGACTGCTGTCGCTCCAATAATTCTGGACCAGCGTCCGAGATGAAATGGTCCGGGTTAGAATTTGGCGTGTCCAGACGTTATGCGGAGTAAATTGGGGCAACATAGGAAATGTACAGTCCAGTTACTGATGAGGTGGTAGAATCAGAAGAATTGGCAAGAAGTGTACAATATCCACATACGCCACGAGTGAATCAAACCCAGTAACGGAGAAGGAGAGTAATCCACAGGTCGCAGACAGCATTCACAGGTGTCTGAGTATGGCGGTTGATTCTTTTCCACCAGTGCGAGCCTGGTAGTGCGTTATCCCTGGAGAAGGCAAATATGACTCTAGTGCATCGACGGCCTGGGAGCAGCCAGCCAGGAACTAAATGTCCTTAAGCCACTTGACTACGTTGCAACAAACCTGAAGCAAAACCATCGACCACCACAAAACAAATGTCCCTTTTCTACCAAGGACGCTCAGGTAAACACCTCCGATGGGCAGTGCAAGCTTTGACTGCAAGGCATCCGGGACTGAAGCTGTGGCGAACTACAGGCCCCTGGGTCTGCACGTTCGCCGTTCACTGTCAGAGGCGAACTCAAACACTACGGATCTTATCGTCGCCGAAGTGATTGTCGACACGAAGTTGTATCCCGACGGATATGACGTCGTTATCACATCAACAGTGCGAGAAAGCACCAAGTTTATCTCGCCCGCACCGGCTCCTTCGTCGTCCCAGACGCATGCACCCCCGAGCTCTCCACAGAACACGAACACGGCCAGCCTTCCAATCTTGGCGAGTATATACACTGTTCCCGCATCTCCTCTCCACTCCTCGGGGTTGAACGCGGACCGACCTCCGCGCCATCTGCTACGGTTGTTATTACCGACGGCGCAGTATCAGATATCCACTGTCCGGGATCCTTTGACAGGAGAGACCCGCGGTGCATTGCCGAAGCCGCAGTGGTACCTCGATTTACAAGACAAGGGGTTCGTCGTACAAATAGGCATTCAACCCCTCGGTAGCGCGAATAAAAATGACAACAAAGGGACGACAAACAGCGACAATGGTGCCAAGAAAGATGGGGGTGACAGGCCTAGCATCGCGAGGGTGGATGGTGTTTTTGGTTGGGGTTGCCAAGCAAGAAGGCTTCATTGACCGCCCTTGGACGTGACGACCTGCAGGATGATAGGGTCTCCAGGATGCACCTTTTGCAGAGGTGAGTACTGCGGAATGACATTACTCTGGACTTGTGTGTATTCACGCGTATCAGAGGTCCGCCGACGACGAAGATGCGTTTCCTGACGAGCTCACGATACCACTTGGTCGCGCGGATCATGTGATAGACGACGCTGCTATTGTGCCGGCCGCTGTTGAGAGCCATAATTTACAATCACAAGGAGAGAGCAGTCCACAGCAAGAGGCTGCCGACAAATCACCTGCCCCAGTAAGTACATCGTAGCAAACCATAGCTGGTATTTATGTGCTGCGACAAGAGTCTTCCGAGAATGGAGGTGTCGTGCAAACGCCTACATCTAGTGCTACCCCAGGGGGTCTGCTCGGCTTCCTAAATACGTATCCAAACCCGTTTACGCGCTGGCCATCATCCGCCAAAAGTAATTCCCAGACTCAGCCACCTTCGCTTGCTTCGTCCCGTCGGTCGTCTGGTGTCGTTCCCGTTGTACCCGGTGGCCTTGGCGAAGACGAAACACGGAAACCAGAGTCTGCTTCTACAGTAACGGTATCGACGATCATGCCGACATCGCCGCCTCCAAGGATGTTTACATTATCAATTCTACTCGTTGTCGCACTCATCGCGTTCTTGATCGGATCTCTGCTTCGGTCCCTCCTATCACCCGCTGACTTTATCTACGTCGTGACGGACATCAAAGATGCGGAGGACGTGAGCATTGGATGGCGTGAGATCCGAAGACTGGTTGAGGTCAAGTACAGTATATCGTCGGCGGATGGGATTTCCAAATTGCAGTAGTTCGGAGACATTGATTCTTCTTTTCTCGGGGTACCTGCGCACGTCCGAAGACATGCTCGCTTTCTTCGGGACGGTCCTCGCCGGTAGATTCACGCTGCAACCTTTGTCCATACAGTGTCATCATTCATAACACTTGCATTCCATTGGATCTCTATTTTCCATTTTCCATTTTCCATCGTATGTATTGCGTAGCTGCCATTCGCCACGCAAAAGACTTGCTGCCACCACTGACCAGACGCTCGTACGTCGTTCACTGTAAATGTTACTTACTCATCGTCACTAGGGCCTGCGGTGGGCAGGAGGTTATCCAGGTAACCTGCGGTGAGCAACCTGCGGGTCAGCGACGGGTGGGTTACAGGTGAGTACAGGTATATATAACCCGGGTATACCTTCTCGCGCCGGCTACTGAGCGCTGAGCACTTGGATCGCCGGATAGCCAATATGAGCGAGCGGATCCGACAACTCGAGGATGCCCTGGCCGAACTCCAATCCCAGAACTCGACGGAGCCTCCAGTGCGTTCCCCTCGACAATCATGCACGTTCCCCGCTTTATATGACTTGCATCCGCTTTATCATTGTCAGCGTCTCTTGATGCCAAACCAGCTGAAATGAAATAAGCGTTCAGCAAGTCCTCTGCGACTTACGTTCCCAGCGAGCAAGCTGATTGGTCAAGACTTCCCATAAGACCTGAACGTGTAAGGAAAACGATATACCCCAAAGAGGATTCAAACTGAACTATACCAAATATAAAAACCAAAACGGTTTTTGCAGAACGATAGAGACTAGAGATGCTCGGAGTTTGAAGCTGGGAAGCTCTCGGCACGCAGTTTGCCGTTTCAGCCGTCGCAGCATGCCGTCTTCCCCCCATCGGCACCCTGTAGTCGTCGCTCAAGCATGTCGAGATTGGCCAGCAAGAAGTCCCCTCACAAGACTCGAAACAAATCTCCTTGCTCACTGGAGTTACAAAAAACGAGTTGGAATTGGCACCCTCCAGCGCAATCAGCCATTCCGCCTAAGTGTGTTGGAGCACGCCATTCGCTCAGCAGGTTCTTTTCTCGCGCATGTCTCAACTTATACTTCAATCGCAGGCATGATTCCATATTGAAGTAAGTATTATCATTGCGCATGCGAGGGGGACATGGACACCCCGTTTGCACACCGAAATCAGATAACAGCTGCGGATGTTATTCGCTCGCGACGTGCACGGATCTCTGATCAATTGGGGCCTGTCAAGCGTACTTTGGCAATCCCACCCGCCTGGCAGCGTGACCATTGTCAATAGCTGTGAACGGTTAGGAATGCAGATGGATCAGAGGACGTTCGGCACTGGCCGGTCCAACAGCCATGCAGGCGCTTCGTCACCCTCATTGATGCGACCGGCAGATACTCATGCATCATGCAGCATTTGAGGCTGATTCGTCGTTAGGGCCTACGGTGCATCAGCAATATGTCACCCCGAGTCATCAGGAAAAACCTTGTGCATGCATTTCGACAAAACCCAGTACCTATCATACAAAAGCATACATTTGTGCCAAAATGCCCTCAATTTCATTCAACTGTAGCCAATACGAGTGCAAGCAAAGAGTGAAATAAAAGCCTATGTATATGAGTGTACAGTATGCATGACAATCTGAGAAGATATTGACAAAAAAAAACTTGCAGCGGTCAAGAATGCTGCTCGCCGACCATTCTTCTGGCGCAACTTCACCAAACTGTGGAAATAAATGGACACTCCGTCAAATGTCAACTACGGGCACAACACTGTCTCCGTTTCGGATCTCGCGAGTGACCTTGTACAACCTGTGATAGGGCTCCAGCCTAGTGAATGGCGAATACCACTCGACGTAAGCAAGGTGGGCAGGTATCATCTATCCATGACTTAGGGTGAAGTCCTATCACAGAGCATGTTCATCATGATAATAAACATTTCTCTCTCGCCCGAGTATGGGATACCGTGCAGGACTGAACCTGAGAATATTGTGGGTGATAATTTATTCGCGTGTGGATGAACGGACTGACGGGTGACACAGTCGTGCGACAAGTCCAACATCGACAGCCTACCAAATGGTTTGCCGTCGGATAGAGATTCTGTCTGCGGATAGTTTGGAACTCAACTTGCATTGGATGAGTGTCAAGTCCATGGTATCGAGAGTGTAACGGTTGTCTTCACCGCATGGGTCATGCACATGGTCACTGCACAGGATCGGTGTAGGCGGTGCGTTCTGATCAGTGAGCTAAGATTACGGTTGCGGTTAACAACTCAAACTGGGTTGCCACGTGTCCGAATGTCTTATCATGCTTGTCACAAGAATCCATTCGTTCGACCGTATCATGTAATCGATCAAAACAAGGACAAGGAACAATGCTGACTGAGCGGCGAAGAGGATCAATCGGATCGTGCGACGGTCTTGGCGGGGGGTCGAAACTTGGCAATCGCAATGCCACCGAGGAAAGCCAGCTCAAAGAGCGGAAAATCCAACGGAGCGAACTCATCTGGTTGGTTGACGCTGAAACCACTCACCACGAGGACCACTACCGATCAACCGAACTGTGCACTAAATTGGCTTAGCTGCAGCGGTTATAAAGTAGCCGACCAATGGTTCTAAACCCCACATGATCTTGGCCCCGTCGAGCACCACCGTACTATCTGCGTCTGCAGGAATGTCTGCACCCGCCTTCGACCAAGTCCACATTCACACCATGTCCGACTTGTTGAACACGTCGGAGAAGAGCTCTCAGGATCTCGAGGCGAGCAGCCAACGCACACCCCTACGATTCCTCCGTCGCGTCACGACCCTTTTGGATTACTTGGGTGTGGAAACACACGGGTGCGTCCGTTCGTGTTCGATGCCCTGGTCCGTCCGACTTGGCGTCGTGTCAGGATTGCACCCATCCCAGCGGAAGAACGAACCGACACACGGTGGTACCAAATGTTCTTCGTATGGTTTTCATCCAACATGAACGTCCTCAGGTACGCGGTGTGCACGCGTCGGGAACCGAAAAAATTAGTTGACGGATTGTGTGCATTTCAGCTTCAGCACGGGAACCGCGGGACCAGCATTCTATTCGTTGGGTGTCCGCGATTCGATCGCCATCATCGTTGTGACTGACCTCGTGTGAGATCCCTGTTACCTTGATTGTGCTGTTGCTCATGAAACGTCAGGGCTTGTCTGTCCCCAGCGTACTTGTAAGCTATGCAGTTGCCATGTTATCCGCGGTCTGAACGTGTGTGTAGTGCGGTCTTTGGGCCAAAACTGGGGACGCGTGCAATGGTGCAGTCACGCTTTTCGTTTGGGTGAGTGACCATGAACAGATCTGGAATGCGTTGTGCCCAACGATATATTTCAAGATATTATGGTTCCATAATACCGAGCGCTCTAAACGTGATCACCATGCAAGGATTTCTGATTCTGAATTGCATCATCGGAGGCCAGACGATAGCGAGTGTGAGCTCCCATCTGAGTGATACCCTGGGAATTGTGATCATCAGTGTGATCACGCTTGCTGTTCGTCGCTTGTTCGTTCATCCATTCAGTGCTTACACTGAATGCTTCGTAGGTGACCTTTTGTGGTTATCGATTCATTCATTGGTGCGTTCCTTGACGTTGTCTTGTGGATTGGCTGGACCTTGCCCACAGGTATGAGAGCATTGCGTGGGTGCCGAGTGTCGTCGCCTTTATTGCCATGCTAGCCCTCGGTTACCCGCAGCTGCATGCTAACCAATACGTACCGGTCCCTCCTGCCAGCATGCGCTCAATCCTGTCTTTTGCGTCCACCCTCGCTGCGGCCATGATCAGCTGGGGTCCAATGGCTCCAGACTACGGTATTTACCATAGTCCTGCTGCATCATCGTGAGTTGCATCTTGTTTTTGTTGTGTAACTACCCAAACTGACATCGACATGAAGCAAACGGATCTTCATCTACACTTACCTCGGCTTTGTAACATCAAGTGCAAGTTCTTGCGAAATGCACATGTCTAGTGACTTATCTTGATGACAGATTACCGGTAATGTTCTCGGAGCTGCCTTTGCAGCTGCAGCCCCCAATGTACCGGCGTGGAACGCTGCCTTTCAAAATAGCACGTCCGTCGGAGGCCTATTGTATGGTGTACTCACACCTCTGGGCGGTTTTGGCAAGTTCCTTACAGTACTCGTTGCGCTGGCTATACCAAGCGCGGGTGCACCTACCATGTACACGTTCAGCACGAGTCTCATGTCCATCTCCCATTGGTTCTCCCTCGCACCACGCTGGGTCTATATCCTCATCTCCGAAGGCATGTGCGTCGCATGATTCCTTGTATATGATGATCAAATCTGCAACTCACCTGGGCTGGCAGCTTGATTCCTATCTCCATTATCGGTGCCCACAAGTTTTACACGACATTCGTCGACGTTCTCAGTGAGCAT
>JBBPKZ010000099.1:0-10265 GCA_038089575.1 Phylloporus pelletieri
GACATTTTCTAATATTGTAAAAGACCATAAAAGACCTGTTAATACTAGTCTTAACCAATGCATGGCCACTCCTCCTATCTGCCATTTTTTTCCTATATTTTAGCTATTTTCTCAGATTTTTTCTCCTCTAATCTTATTTTTTTCATTGATTCTTGTGATTGACTGGTGAAATTATTGATCATTTGTGTTGATCAATATATATATATCATATTTCATATGTACTCATCCTCCTACATCATTAAATATAAACACTCTTACCTGTTTCAGTTATATAATCTATGATTTACTAATGAAAGATATTATATACACTATGATATATAATATCATCCTGGTCTATCTAGTACTATATTCATGTATAGATAGTATGTTTGTGATGTATTTCTATCTATTTTATTAGTACATAATGATAGACTACACAAATATGTTATTTGATACACATATTAACCATTGTTAACCTTTGTCATATGTATGATTTGAGTTAAGTCCAACTCTGCTACCTCCACTACTTTGGACCTCTTTCCTTCAGAACTCTGATGTGTTCTCTATCAAGACACTACCAGGAGGCTCTGGACTTTATCTCTGTTCCTCTTATGTTCATCTCCATTCTATCCCTGTATTTAGTTCTATGTCCCTTAGCAAGTACAGCTTCAGCTTCATCATACCTAGCATAGTGCTCTAGCATACTCTTCCTCTGACCCCTGTCTTACTCAGTTCTTATTTATTCCTTCTAATCCTTTGTTAGTCGCTTCTTTCTGATCTATATATAAACTTCTCTTCTCCATCATGTAACTTCAGTTTGAATATCGAGTTAGATTCTACTTCTCCTCTCACGTCCATCTCCAATCTCCAATCCTCTGATCAAATTCAGGACATGACTTTGACAAGGGCACACCACACATGGTGAAGCTATAGTCTCTTCTGACCAAAACTTTGGAATTCTGGAGTTCCCTTAGAAGTTGACCTGGTCTTGACAATCTTAAAATAATCATATCTTTCTAATTTATGGGCCAGATTAGAAGTCATGGGTATCAGCTAACCAGTTATAACCAGTTAAGACTGATACAAAGACCAACCAAGACCAGTCTTGAACAGTCTTGGTCTCGTATTTTGTGATTTTAAGCTTTAAAAAACTGGTCTTGGTCTTGGTTTTGCCTAAAAATGCCAAAAGACTGAACCTAACTAGACTTTTAAACACTATTGATGTTGTCATTGCAATATGGGTAGCAGGCAAGGGTAATAAGAGCTGAGGCAAGATGAAAATAGAGAGTAAGAGAAAGACAGCAAGACAAGACAAAGGCATTGAGGACAACAGGTTGTGATAGTAGAAACAGCTGCAACAAGATGAGGGTGAGATAAGATGAAGGCAAGAGCACTTGAGACAATGACAGCAAGAGGAAGACATCAATAAAATCTGATGGATTTGTGGAGTACTACATATATAGTTGCTACAGTACTACAGGATCCAGGCTAAAACTGTTTCAAAAGAATATGTTGATGAATAAAGGTTATTAACTTGATTCACATATTAATTGGTTGGTTAATTGTATTAGTAAATCACTAATGTTCATACAAAGGATACAAAGGATATACAGTAGACCTAATACTAATATAGTGCCATAACATAAACAAGAAAATTGAAGCTTAATATATATCTCAGTAAAGGTTTTCATAATTTAATATTATATTATCACATCTATTTGTCACTATTTAAGAGCAAAATAAAAATTTTAAAACTGATGTTTTCAAAAACATTTGCTTTTAACTATTCTATATTTGATTATATTACTTATAATTATCTTACAAACTAGGGCTACAGCTTTTATTAATAGAACTAAGCTTGAATTTCATTTTCCTTTTTAGAAAATAAAGTCAAAGTATTTCTAAACTTAATATCAGGTCTGTTAGAAAGAAAATCATCTGTCACCAAAATACTATCATAACAGGAAATGATTAGATTTGTAACATGATTATATAGAAGGACCCTCTTTTTTGGTAGTAACTTTTTTCATTCATGACACACTACCAAGTAAAAATGGAACACAAAGGCTTATAAAGCTAACATAAGCCTTCAAACTTGAGTGAGTACCCTATATAGTGGAAGTGTAGTCATAGGAGTCCACCACACAACCCTAGGAAGACAGCAAGTCAGTAGGTTAACAAGAAGATTGTTGACACTACAAACCTGAATGTGAAATGTGCTGAGTCTCAGACTCTCAGGGTTCTACATGAGTAGGGGTAAACCCCAGGGGTAGGGGTAGGGGTACTGAAGGGTAGGAGTAGGGGTATGGATGCTGCATACTCCTACCCCTACCCCTATCCCCAGTATGGGTTGGCAAAAAAGCTACATGTAGGTGACATCAGTAGAATTATAAATATTGTTCAATTGTCAATCTCATTATTCCTAATATAAGTACTAATACATATGTCCTAATTTTGACTCTAATAAGTCTAATTGAACTTTCTTATCTCTTTAATACTGATAATTATAATCTTGATAATCCTAACCTTGATCTAATATTAGCAAAATAGTGTCAAAATATATTATAAAAAGATAGTAAATATATAATCCAAAGAATATGCAACTATTTCTCATATCATCTTCTTGTCTATTATCTCCTAATACTCCTTCTCCCCTTCTATCACTATTATTTTGTCTTAGCAGTGATAGAATCAACATGGTTAGAATCAAGGTTAGGATTATCAGTGTTAGGATTACATATTAGTATTAGAATTATTAAACTCAGAATCATCAAGGTTGACTTAAGTTTTCCTATAGTACCCATACAGTTTTCCAAACCCCTGGTCATACCCCTAGGGTACCCATGGGTATACCCACACAAATCCCTACTGGCACTAGTAGACAGGTCACACATACTAGTCATGACCCCACTAGAGAACTATATAAGTATAAGTAATCTATACAGGTCACAGGTAAGGGTATCAGCAGGTACTGGTATAGGTTGTCTTTTTAGAATCCATGCTCAATCTATACCTGTAGCATAGATATCCATGTACCTATGGTCAACACCCTCTAAATCAGCAAATGTCTGGTTTACCTACAGCAAGTCCCCAATTGTATAGCAACTATATGGTACTATACAAGTCACTACAGACTCATCTGTCATTACAATAACCAACCAACAAATTTTTCCACTTTTGCCAGTTTTTTGAGATATTTTTTACAAGGTCTTCAAACCTTTGGTTTTGAGGTTGTGTTTTTAGCCATGGTTGTCTACATTATAAAACATGATCTCTCATAATTATTGCATCATCAATTCTAGGATAGTTTAGTATTACTAGATGCCAATAAAACAGTGTATTATACTCTAATTTGTTATTGGTAATGAGAGTCTGGATAACTAGAAATGATAGGATCTTTGTTGCTCTATTCTACCAATAAATAGTGAGATTGCATTCCTGTGTCAAAAAATGATATGTTAACTCCTCAAACATCTAGTCTACAGTTGAAAAGGTCTTATAGTGAGTAGGCACTCATGACAATAAAAAATTCAGTCCATTGATCTTTCTTGCCATAAAGAAGTCTGGCAATAACCTGGCCAGTAAGCCAACAAGTAGAAACATAGAAAAAAGAAATGTTGTAGTGGGTTTGAGATTTAGATTTCATAAAGGAAACAATAGATAATCTGTGGACTTTCAAATAAATTATTATGGTTCCTGATAGCTTTAAAAACAAATATTTGGTATTCTATCATCTCCTCAATTACTTTAATGATATCACTTTTGGAGGTTAGCTTTTCAGATACCTTAAGGACCTATAGTAAGATATGAGTAATTGGACTACATTTATCCATAAGAGTTGTGTTTGTCATTGTTGTAGTATTATCTGAATTGCATTTTAGTACTATTTTGGGAAAAAAATGTAGAACATATAGAAACTTACATAAGATCCTAAATCTCTTTAGTAGAAGAAATGTCCATGGTGTATAGATCAACTTGATAACACATTGTCTACCACTGCCAATACTGTTGCATCAGCAAATCACCCCTCATCTGTATAGCTCTATACAGTTCTACAGATCTGTAGCAGTATAGCCAAATCCCCCCTGTATAGGTCTGTACAGATGTTGTATGTATGACTTTTAGTTAAGTCAACTCTGCTTCTTCTGCTTTTTTTCTACCTTTTATTTATGAACTCTGATACATGTTCTACAAAGATGTCATTCAAAGTCTCTGAACTCCATTCTGTTCCTCTTCTATTATAGTTGATTTTAGATTACCTCTAGGACTTTTAGATTACCTCTGTGACTTTTAAATTATCTCTACACCTGTGTTATTATGGTATAGCATACTGTCCAAAGTACTGCTCTGGCATTATGTTACTTCTATCTCTACTTTCTGTCCTAATCTAGACTTCTGTTTTCATATATAAACCTCAGTGCTCTGACCTTTATACTCTAGTCAGAGTATCAACTAAAATACTACTCCTTCTATTCTCTTTTCACTTGAGCTTTAGCTCTCCTCTACATCTTCACATCTCTGACAGAAGTCTTTATGCTCTAATATCATATACTTAACATCTCTATCTCTGAAATATAGGACTAGACATATAATTAGAGCACATCACATACAGTGAAGCTGTTAAGTTTGATTCGAACTCCTATGGGAACTCCAGAACTCTGGAGTTATAGCGACGGAAGGGACGTTGGCTTCACCTTATGTGGTGTGCCCTTGTCAAGTCTCATGTCCCAAAATTTAGGACAGAGGGTCGAAGGTCAGAGAGGAGAGCCTAAGCTCAAACTTTAGAGTTGATACGAGGAGAGGAGTTGAGACTAAGTTAATATTCGAACTGAGGTGCTACAGCTCGGAGTATAGGGTTTATATACAAAAGTCCGAAGTAATGAGTAAAATGGAATGACGAAGGATTTCTAAGGAATTGGTAAGGGATTGGTAAGGGATTGATAAGACAGATGTCAGAAGGAAACTAGCGACGTCTAATCAGTCAACTGGAATAAGTAAATGGAACATGAGAGAACATAAAGGAACAAGTCCGATCACTCCAGGTCATGTCCTGGTAGAGAACGCACTGGAGTTCATAGGAGAAAGTCCGGAACATTGGAGTTGAACTTTAGCGGATATGACAGAAGCTAACATCCTATCAGTCTTGAACTCTGGAGTTTCAGAGTTCACCTTTTTAAAAGGAGTTGTCATAGTTTTAACAACAGATCTATATAGACTTTTACAAATTATACTTACATATACAGTACTTATCTTTTTAATGTTTCACAAATCACATATTATATTGTCTACTGATTATATAATATATGACATATATTGCTATATGTAGTATACCCCTAACCTAAAAAGGATATATTAGTAATCAGAGTTGAAAAGTTTGCTTATTTGTCTCCTTAAGAAACAGATAGTTTATTTGAATCCTAAAAATGGATGTGTTGGACCAGAGGCAGATTGGATAGGATTAGAACAGGATTAAGTATCCTGATAGAGGACAATGACAAAGACAAAGGAAAAGACAAATACAGTAGTAGTGCTGAGTATACTATGAGACAGGAGAGATGACAATAATCTGATTGATACAGTTATGAAAAGGATAGGCACCAAGTATGACTAATAATAAGATGAGACAGACAAAGATAAGAGATGAATGGAAGGTGAAAAAGATATATTGCATAGTGCAAGTACAAGGCTTTATAGTCCAGGTATTTCCTGTGTATTGATAAGTATGGAGAATCCTATCCACAAGATTGAAAATAAAATATAATGATACTATAAATGGTCAATTAAACTAACTCAGACAATGGAAAATGAGAACAAAGCAATCTGATGTTGAAAATATCAGATTACATAAGCAGATTAGAGCAGATATGTATATACTGTATCAAGCCCTCCAACCAGTCCTAGCCCCTCGCCATTATATGTCACATATTTCAAGTCCTATTTCACTGGATTCAAACACTGCCAATTACATCAAACATTATATGCACTTGGTCATAAATAACATGCTCTTATGATTTCCTTTTTCTCTATGTGAGAACACCATCAAGGATACGTAAGTCTATGATATGAAATGCTTGAGTGATATGTTTGTATTCAAGTATCGATGTGACTCACTGGGTGATGTTGATAGAATAGGGTGGATGCTGGTGGAGACTAAGGCTCAGACTAGCAATGGACCTGGACAAGATAATAATTGATGGGACTCCTCTCATTGATCTCTTGTCCATATATACTGTATACTAAATCTTATCTACATATGTATGTAAACATGTACATACATTCATATACAACTTAGATAGGGGCCATATGCAACATACCAGGTACATCATAGTCCAACAGCCACCAATATACCCATACCCACATCCACAGTGGATTTACCCATGGGTACTATAGGTTTGTAAGACTTAATCCTAACAATATCTTATTGTATTTCTAACCTTAAAAATTATAACCTTGAATACACTATTATTCTTATATTCTAACCCTGATATTTCTAACCCTATCTAACTTTGATAATACTAATCTGCTAGTCCTAACCTTGATAATTCTAATCCAATCTGACACTATGAGGCATCAGATGGGTAGATATTGTAGTGAGTTACATCAGCAACATAACCTATAACTGACATTTTAAACATTGGTATTTTATACATGTGGAGCACTCCTGGATACTTCATACTATAGATATGAAATACACTACTGATCAGGAACTGTCTAGTCGCCCCCTAGGCAAATAAAATAAGCTAGAAATCACTGAGATACAAGTAATCTAAAACTGCATGTCACGTAGATCTATATATATTTAATCATTCTTAGTGAATCTATATTAAACTTCTATGTTTTTCTTGGTGTGATGAAATATACTACATAATTAGAGCTATATACATATCTAGAAACTGAACAAGCTGGTTGAGAGATGCCTGAGATATAAGCATTTCAATATTACATGTCATCTAGGTCCATATAGATTTGCTTATTTTACAGTGAATCCATATTCAACTTTTGTGTTTCCTATTACTAGTGAAATAAAATATATTGTATAATTGGAGCTATCCATCCACCAAGAAACCAAATGATGTGGTTGAGATATGTTAAAAATATAAGCATCTTAATATCTGACATGATAGAATTTGATAAAGTTAGAATCAAGGTTAGGATTGTCAGGATTAGGATTATCAGGGTTAGGACTATAAAGATTAGCAAGATTATACTATAGAAATTATAAGAAATATATATAGAGAGCATTAATGCTAGAATATAATGTTAGATTGGATCAGAGTTGTCAAGGTTAGGATTGTGATTGTTAGGATTATTAAAGTTAGATTATCAGTGTTAGGAATATAAAGATTAGTTATATTAGAATGTATGAAAGTCTCTTGTAAATGACATAGGCTAACCTATTAGATGATTCATATTATTTATATTGACAAATAAATCTACATATGTATGGTATCTATCATATCCACCAGTACTCATACCCACAACCCACATCGGTTACCCATACTCACACTCATCCCTAGTTGTGCATGTAGTGGGAAATAGGACCCTATATATAACACATGTGAAGGTAGACCTGTTAGCAATGGTTAACACTGATTACTGCCTACAATATTGTAACATATGTCATGCAGATGATATACTACCTTTTCTTTCTCTATGACATCATCAAAAGTACTCATTGTCAATGTCCTGTTTCATTGCAATACAAGAGTAGGTACAATGAATTTTTTTGGCCATTCAAGTCCATACCCATATTATAACATCTGTCGGGGGTAGTAGTAGTACCAGTAGTCTCACATGTGTTAATCTGAATTTCAATGTTTAATGAAACTCAGTTAACAAAGTACATTCTCACATTTCAGATTACTACTGTATATCCTATGCAGTGGATTGTGAAGTACCCTCAACCACTAGGGCCTTTCAGAGCAAGGAAATATCAACTAGCTCCAATTTGGCATGAACTATGTGCCAATCACCAGCAGGTCCAGATATGAAGTTTGGCATGTACTATTAGAGATGACATTTTATGAGGACATGTCATCTATAGCCAAGTCACAAGTGGCATAAGTCAGCATTTTGCTTTTGTCCACATGGAATTCCTGCTGACTGTCATACATGATGGTAAATAGATATAGCTGGGGGAGATAAGTCAAATACACTGTCCTCCAAGCAAAACAGATATATAATCCATTTTCCTTGTTCTTTGAAAGAAGACGGGAAACAGGTAGCCTTTATAGATGGCCAATGTTCATTGTATTCTATCAAAATACACTCAGTCATTCTTTGAAGCACAATGTGCAATCAGAAGCCTATGAATCACAGGCATGCTTTTCTGTCCAATGAGAGCACAGGCAGCATTTGCTCCTGTTGTGGTTAGTGGCTCAATTTACATGCCTACTAATTTCAACAGAGAACCTGCTTGCTTGAATGTGGTGTCCATTACTTTACTGACAATCCAGATCTTCACCAGATACCAACTAGTTATAGTGTACAGAAATGTTGTCTGATCTGTGAGGTGCATTTGTCATCCCAGCTACAGTCTGTAGACAGACAGGCTAAGCTGAAGCAGTTGAACACTGGATTTGCATATGTGGCAAATTTTTGTAGTCTTATTTATACTATAGTCAGCTCACTGGCCATGTGAAATGTGCAAGTTATGCATGAGATCAGTTCTAGTGCAAGTCCCTCAATAGCCTTAGGAATTAGTTTTAGGCTGATTGTGTCAACATGCTGGTGACTCTGTGGCCCACATCAACATGCTCTCCCTCAGCCAACCTGAAAGGCAAGTGAGTGACCTGTCTGTTTATGTATGATTTTTTTTGTGGCTTGTTTAACATCTTTAGGAAGCCAGGCCCTTTGGTAGGCAGTACAAGTATATGTAAAGTTAACTAGTACTCTTTTGCACTTCTCCTTGTCACCATGTTGAAGGTGTCCCTTAACAAAATGGAATGAATGAGAACAAAGCCTACAATAAAGGTTAGTCAGTAAACATGGGTAACTAGTATAGATCCTGTATAATGACATTGGGGAGGCTAGGAGGTGGTGGGGAGAGTTCTAAGAAGGACCAAGTACAGTATCAGTGAGGAAAGATCTAGGAACAGGAGAATTGAGAAGTATCTGGAATAGATGTTGATGAGGACCACTAGTACCTCCGGTTCACAATACCCAGCAAAGTGTAGATCACATTTGGAGTCTAACCTGATGTAAATCAGATAGTACTGGGCAGTTGTGACACCCACTGCTTGAGACACAGGGACAGTATTGGTTGTCCAGTACTACCTAGAGTCATAGTAGCTCAGGGGGGGCAGTGCCACTCAGAATAGAGTAGGTGGTCATGGTTGGGAAAGTGGGGCCAGGAAAGGAGGACAATAGTGATAAAGGAGTGAGGGTGACTAGCGAAGCTTGGGATCAACTTAGGATGACTCTGCAGTCCACTGTGAGTAACCAAGGAAGCTCAGAGTGGAGTTGCAGGAGAATGTGTACTTGAAGTACAGTGACTTCCAAAATTGAGTCAATGTTTTGAGATTTTGGAGTATTTGTTATATAGCTCAGGAACATGAACAAATAGAGCCAAAGTATAAGTGGGTCCCTAAATGTGCCTGCCCTTGGCTATATGTCCAAAATAAATTTATGTAATTTGAAAAAGTATCCATGGAGATATGGTCAATCCAAATTGACAAGTCATTGACTCAATTTTGTAACTATGTATCAAATCTATAGAATCAGCCAATTCTAGTACGTTGTATGACCTCCTTTGGCCTTGATCACTGCTTGAATCCTGCTAGGCATGCTTTCAATCAAATTCTGACACACCTCTAGATCTATATTGTTCCATACTTCTGCCACTCTATCCCAGATCTCCCATACTCCTTTGGCATGTCTTGGATACTTGGCAAGCTCCTTTTTCATATGATGCCAGAGGTGTTCAATAGGATTAAGATCTGGAGATTGTGGAGGCCAATCCAGGACATTGATATCATTGTCTTCCATCCACTTTTTGGCCTTTTTGGATGTGTGTTTTGGGTCATTGTCCTGTTGAAAGATTACATCCACTAGAGAAATTCCAGATTCTTCCAAGCTGGGAAGCAAGTTGTCTTCCAAAATGTCCACATATTAGTTGGCATCCATCCTCCCCTCAACCTTTGCAAGATGCCCAACACCTTCCCAGCCCATACATCCCCATACCATGATATTTCCTCCTCTAAATTTCACTGTTCCCTGAACCTCTCTGCTAATGAGGCCCTCATCTACCTGTTTCCATACCCATTCCTTCCCATCTGATCCTATCC
>JBBPKZ010000100.1:0-10246 GCA_038089575.1 Phylloporus pelletieri
CTCTGTACGATGGGCGACGGAACATTGCGCAGCGTGTCTACCAATTTCTCTTGTACGCTAGGCAATTGCGTCAAAAAGTGATTCTTCTCCCCCACGAACAGAACGAGCGACAGCCGTCGTAAATTCAGAGACCGAACCAGCATCTCGTTCTCTCGGTTGACAAAGATGTTGGTAGATGGTGCAGTAGCAATACGACCTGGAAGCGCTCAACAGAATATCCACCTTGTGAACAAAAACATACTGAGCAACTCGCCAAATGATGTCTTGTCCGAATCAAACAACGCTTTAATGATTGGTTTCCATCTGAGAGCAACCGCAGGATTGGATTGAAACAGTCGACTATCATATAGTATGTCCGAAACCGGTGTGCGCCAAACCTTGAGCGCAGGAGGTAGCTTCGTGAGTTCCGTAATTATATCAACCACCGTGCTGTCCAAATCCAATGGACTGAGGGCAGGTTAGATGCTGTTGCCACGTCAAGCAAAGATTATTCACCGCGACTTTGCCTTGAGGGCAGAGTTGACGATGTAGTACACGATGTTGCTACAGGTGCTTGCCACCCTGTCGTTGTCCATAAGGAACTTCCGCAAATTGGGGACAACAGTTGTCGCGATGAAATCGACGACCTGTTCAGAGATAAGCGGCTTACACCGAACCACTGCTGATGTGCAAACTTACCTGGGACGGCAGCTCGTTCTCCCATGTTACCTTCGCATTGTCTTGCGGGGACACTGCGCTTGAGTTGACTTTTTCATTCGCCTTTAGATCTGTAACTGAAGCATTGGTCAATAGATGGGCATCTCACGAGCGAGTTTTTCTCACCTCCGTGTGGTGCCGGTGACGATCTACCATTGATCAACGAGTCCTTTGTCGTACGTTTGATCCAACTCGAATGCTCTGGTGTCCGGCCGACAAAGATCACACAAGCGTCAAGAAGCTTTCCAAACGTTTCCTGAAGGTCTTTCTTGATCCGCTTGTCGTCCATCGCTGTGGTATGTATGACCTTGTCACCCAATACACAAAGACATCTACAAACCCGTTTGAGTCGTGCGATCGGTCCATCAGAACCACTTTTACCTGAGAGTCAGATAAATTTGTGCGCGGAACTCGCGGATGTTGGAAGCAACATCCTTTGCTAGCTGCATAAACCTTGCCCAAATCTGGAGCGCCAGAGGACCCTCTAAGCGCGATAGGTATTGCTCCAAGAACTTGAACAGCACGCCATCAGACCTGTGAGTTTATTAGTCGCCAAGAGCGCTGCTTGTCAACGACGGCTACACTCACACATCGGGGTTCACATATCTCCGACTCCTTTCAGAACCGCCCGAGGACCGGACGACAATGCTCTCGCATATCATGTGCACCGCAGAATGCGCGCTCGCGGTGAGAATGTCGACCAACTCGAACGCAGCACTCTCCGCGAGATTCGAGTCCTTGGCGCGAAGCGAGAGATCGCGGTCCCAACAACTGACCAGGCCCTCCAGCACTTCAGAAGGATAGGCCCGAAAGAGGTATTCAAGCGCCCTCCGACAACGTCCCCCCATTCGCGTGTATATCATCGCTAGCGAATCTTCAGATCGCTTCGAACTTGGGCTCGTCCAAATGAGCTTGGCCCATATCATGAACAAGACGCGAACACCGTCGTTGAGCGAACGGAAGCCTGGAGAATGAACCTGCACGACTCAAACGAACGCTAGGTCTCTAAGGGGAACAGACTCACTGCGACCTGGTCTTCCGACGCCGACGTCGTTTCACCAGTAAACACGTTCGAGACATAACCCAGAATGCCGCTGCTTTCTCCGCCGGTCTTTTCCTGCGTTGGCGTGTCCTCGTCCAGATGTATCGTTTCGGAATAGTTTGCCAATCCCATAGCGAGTAATCGCTCCAAAGTATTGAGCAGCATGACAAACTCGGCATCGGTCGCAACGTCTGTGTTTACACTCGACGATCCCGGCTGGTTCGCTCGAAACGCATCATTCAGTAGCAATCGAAGCTGTCTGCAGATACAATCAACCAAGGGAGGAATTGCCCCTTCAAGTGCCTGTTGGAATTGCGGAATTGCCAAGAGCACAAAGTCGAGCCAATGTTGTTGCACTGGTCGATTGTATGGCACAGCAATACCATCAATCAGCGTCTGCGTCAAAAGCGAGTTTACAGTGTATGCCTTCTTTCCGGGAATGTTGGAGCCTTCAGAACTGCCTTTTTCTTCGACGTTGGTCTGCGCAAGGTGGACCGTGGATGCTGAGATCAATGAATGAAGAATGCGGAGGAGCTTGTTCTGGAGGTCAAGCCGCTTCAGGTGGATGAACAAGTACAATTTTCCGATAACAATGGGCTCTAGGGTCTCAAGAGTAAGATGATCGACCTCGCCACGGGCGACGATGGCTTGCAAGATATCAATAGACATCGACTGAATCCTCGCATTCAAAGGCTCCATTGTTGGTGTGTTCTGTTCTTTCGGCTCTGATTGGATGAATCTACGAAAGGATGAGAATATATCAAGGTGACACCATAAGGTTTATATGCGTACCGTGAAAGTAACTCGATGAGAACATCCAGAAAACTGGAGCTGGGATCGAAGAAGGCTAAACGAGTAATCAATATACCCGAAAGGTAAGACCTAGGAGGATTATTACCAGCTTCCACTCTCTCGGCCAGTGGCTGGTATTGAATTCGCTTAATCGGGGTGCTTCGGGCCGTCTTTGTGAATCCCTGACCGCCAAATTGAACAATACAATGTAAGATCTCGAGGAGGTGGTGGACATAACGTTGATCAAATTTTTGCTCGTAAATGTAACCCTGAATCTCTCTGCCTCTGATCTTTATCAAAGCAGGCTTTCGTCGAATATTAGGATCGAGTAGATCATAGAGGAATGGCTCCAATACCCTGTAGGACCGACATAATCAATGCCGCCTATGAAAATTAGTACCCGAATGCATACCGTATGTAAGACCTAAGGTTACATCTCATCCATGTCTCGCCGATACGGCGTGAAGTGGGAGAATCTTGTTTCAGTGTTTCCAGGACAATCATCAAAGGTATTTTGAAACGGAATCCAGGCAAACTATCATCATCTTGATGTAACCGAGTTCAGCGTCTTCCACTACTTGAAAACTGAACTAACCTGTTAATCTCCACAAGACACCAAAAGCATCAAAAGTATCATGAACAGTGCGGGATTCCGAAGAATTCATACTTCGAGCGATGATAGATTCGACGAAATGGGGGCCAGTCGTCGATTCCAACGTCCACACCAGAGTGACAGCTCGGGCATGGAAGATTGCCCAGTCATGATGAAGAAACCTGAAAAGCTGCAATATGCTCAGGACATCCCTCAGGTGCAAATGACAAAACATTACCAACCTTCTTCACCATGCGACCAACCATTTGCTTTTGGTCAGGAACAAAGCTTGGGGTAAGCTTGGACGACTGCTGAAGTGACAGAAGGATAGAGATGCAGCTGTCCACCAAATTAAAATCAATGTTCTGAATGTGAAGGTGAGCTTACAAGGCAAAGTAAGGAGGAATGTTCTTACCTCAACATCCAGACTGTCGAGAATGTCACCAACCCATAGGGATGGATTCCAAGAGATCTCAAACGAGACATTAGAAGATTTTTGAGCGAACTCGATGAGTTTTTCAAGTAACGAAAGAGCACGCGAGTACGACGCTCTCAAAAACGAACTAACGCCTCGTTGCCGAACTGCGATCTGCGCACAAAGTTGACTAAACGCAAATGATTGCTCGACAACAGAACTTAAAGGCGTGGCCGCGTGGTTGCGGGAGACGGACGGGGGAACGTCAAGGCCATAGAATGCCAAGCCAAATGCCAAGGAGCTGAGCGTAGGTCCTAGTGAGGAATCCTCGAGATTTGGACGTTGCTGCAAAGCTTCGGGGGATAGATGTTGCAATATTTCGCCTTGAAGTATGAAACATTCTCGTACTGCGGGCGAATCAACACGATCCGAGTCCTCCTGGACATGGACCTGAGCGAAATTGAGTGTTGCAAATCAAAGCAACCTAAGCTCTCACAAATAATGACTCCATCAAAGCAGCAAAAATGACAGGTAGGTGAATGTTCTTCACCTCCTCATCTTGCATGGGTAGAGAACGGAGGAGGAACAGCGTGAGAGTGATGGCCTAGCAAATACTGTCAGCAAGATGGACTGAATTCGTCACCGTGACTTGCCTCTAGTTGCTGTTCACTGGAGTTGATGGCGTTTAATATCGCATTGAGCAAATGTTTCCAAAGTATGCTGGGCTCCACAGCCTCCAGCAAGGTGCTGGCGGTCATAGTAATCTGTGACTCAAACGTCAGTGATGACACAAGGTATAAGTAAAGTCATACATCTTCTCTGGTCTCCGATTCGATTGTCAAGTACCGGCGGATAGCTTTCAGAGCATCGTATATCAGAGTTTCAGTCAGTGGAGAGCCAATCTCCCACTTGTCGAGCAGGGAGATGAAGATCTTGAAAGGGCGCGATTCGGAGTACTCTCCAGAGGGGTTGAACATTTCGTTCTGGTGTGTCCAGTAAGAGGTGTCTCAAAACGAGACGGAACTCTCACCTTTAATGTAGAGCTTAAGAGTTGTAGAGCGTGCTGCCGAAGATACGCAGACTGAGCGTCACTCTTCTCATCGGGTCCCAATAACCATGTATATAACCGTCTGTTTAGCGACAAGTCACGCCTCAGGACGACACCAAGTGCTGCCTTCATGAGTATCGATGCATCTTCACCATGTGCCCGTTTAATGGCTGCGCTATCGACACGCATCGTCTGCAGTAACATATCCAAGGCACTCCTGCGGACCAAAAGGTTGTCATCTTCCAATGCAGCCGCGAAAGCTCTGATCATCAGACCGATGTCGCGCCCGACAATCAAGGTTATATCTGAGACGATTCTAGCGGCAATCATTATTGCGCAAATCCATCGCTCACCTTCGTTGGCGTGTAACCGAGGTAGACGTCGCGATAAAAAGTTGAGGGCTGTACCCCTGGCGGATGACATTGTAATTATCACGAGCCAAAGGTTCTGCATAAAGAATACTGGTGACACTGTGCCAGATAATCGGTCCAAGAGACTTAACACCTATTCATGATGCAGTTGTGTGGTATATGAGCTGAAGAACAGACGTACCTTGTCAAAAAATTCACCAGTCTCCTCCTCGAGTCCAGGGAGTAGAGCGAGGATAAACGATTTCATCACAGGCCGGAGGTTATGTTGAAGGGGTAAATAATACGTGTCATATATGTTCAGCAGGGTGGGCTGGCAAATCTGTGAGCAAGAATCCAGATACGAGGTAGAAATCTCATCACCTTGACTGACGTGGACGCATACTCGAAGAACGGAAACAACCCCGAAGACCATAGCGGCAGATCGCGTTTGAGGCCTTCGGTCTACCAACACCTCATCAGAATACGAGACTGTCTGCGCGTGGCACTACTTACACCAAGGACCGAGAGGATATGGGTGTACACATCAAGAGCCCGTTGATGCACACCAGTAGGTAGTGCAGGGTTCAGGCACTGCGAGAGACGCTTGGCGACGATGAGTTTGTATGGGATCTCCTTGAACTGAAGGTAGGATTGGAATGTCTACAGCAAGCCGTCAGTAGCATCAAGTATATATTATCCGCCTGGATACACACCTTGAGTAGCTGTTTCAAGAAAGCTATACAGTCTGCCCACTCATGGACATTATCGAAGGCGTTCAAACACTTTTCGACCTGCTGGGTGTACTTTTTGTACTTTGGGTCGGAAGAGCAGGAATGCTGAGCGGCTGCTAAGTACATGGATGTTATTCTTGCAAGGGTCAACTTGAGGGGAATGCTCACCCCGTGCGCCGGCCTTGGTGGGTGCTGTTCGTCCCGCGGGCGATATCTGATCTACTCCCTTGGCTGAAGCTGTCTTTGCAGACATTTGCTTGTGTCCGCTCGTATCACACAAGCGCGAAACGAATTGGCAGTTGTCACGCGTGACATTTACGCCCTGAATTGTAACACCCCCTCCTTGGCCCATCCCATTCCCTGGACTCCGTTCCACCACTCCCTCGCTGCCAACACTGCCCGGTCCTGTGTCCGAAGCCTGTCCACACTCAGCCATGTCCCTTTTGCGCATTTTATAACCAACGATCTCGCCTCGCGTGAATAGTAGGCTACCCCTGGACATTCGCTCCTTGCTACCACAGGCTCGGTGGCTACTTGTAAACCTGAAATCGCCACCCCTCGACCATCAGGGAGAGCCGCTGTCACCGTCAGACTACGCTGATGTCCGATGGCACGTTCCAGTCGCGTAATATCAAGGGCCGTTTGAGACTCAAAGTCGATGGCCGAGTCTTTGGTAGTGATGAGAGGCGCACGCGCTGTGGCCGATGTCACATCCTCTTGCGGTCTGCTTTGAGCCTGCCATTGACAACCTAATGAGCTTGATCCTGGTAC
The DNA here is from genome assembly GCA_038089575.1 of Phylloporus pelletieri. Classification (NCBI taxonomy): domain Eukaryota; kingdom Fungi; phylum Basidiomycota; class Agaricomycetes; order Boletales; family Boletaceae; genus Phylloporus; species Phylloporus pelletieri. The sequence continues at coordinate 6,438 of JBBPKZ010000100.1, forward strand.
AGGCAACGGCACTTACCCTCCCTAAAAGCATATCACGTAGGACTTTGACCAAAAGCTTTCCGCCCGATGTAGCAAGAGCATGCTGCATGTAGAGGAAATCAACATCTTCTGGTATGCGCTGTCCGAGTATATGTATATGCTGTCACGTCTCAACTCAACGATGGCATCTGCTCACCATTCGTTCGACAGCCCAAACGCTACCCGCATCCACTGGCTTACCCGCCTTCCGACTTACTTCACCCATCTCAATCACGCATACACCTGTTTCTCGTTCGCCAGCCATTAATGCGCGTTGGATTGGTGCAGGCCCACGATACGCTGGAAGCAGACTCGGGTGTACATTCAACCGTTGGGTACTGGGAAACAGGCCAAGCATAGACGCTGGGAGAATCCGACCAAAGGAAGCTGTAATGAGAAGGTGAGAGAAATTTGAACCGTCTGGGTACAGCATAAAAGGACGCGGTGGCTGTTATGAAGAAAAGACTGTCTTACAACGTACGCAAATGGATAAAAGAGAACAAACCCACCAGCCACTTTTTGAATGCGACTTTATCTTCGGGTATTATATGTACCGGCACTCCAACCGTCTCCCCAACCATCTTGAGTGGTGCTGCAATCAGTAAGGGATGCGACGAAGAAGAACGGGTCTTGAAACTCACATATGTCTAATCGCGAACCTCGGCGGCCAATCCTTACATCAGGGTTCGTGACTATGTGGAGGCTATCCCAGACATCTGTTTGGACGAAACGTCAGTGGAATCTTGGCCAGTCTCTCAGACACTAGGGTCAATGATAGGCATGGATATGGAATTACATCGCACGCTCCGTGTTTTGACTAGTCGAAGAACTCACCCTTGGCGTCATGAACTTGCTTGAATACCATGCATGAGAACCGGTCACGTCCACAAAAGAGAATCCTGAATGGATCTCTGACGAAATCTTGCTCGTCTTGCAAGGATAAAGCTGAAGGTTGAGTACCGCAGGAGTAGAAAGCCCTGGCAGGCCACCCATGTGCTTGTGTTATGCGCCAAGAGATCCTGAGTTTTCTGTTGCAGTGTCTGGGGGCGATGAAAGCAAATGAAAGCAAAATACCTGTAAAGTAGCATCTTCCAGAATCCACGCAGCTTAGGGAGTGGTGGTCTGCTTATGTACATCTAGTCACGTGCGATGATGAAGTTCAACTGGGCCTATCAATCTCATTTGCACCACCATCACATATCTCTCAGACATCATGTCCACCTTCAAATCCAGCTGGAAAACACTTGGGTATATTGCATGTTCAGTCATCATGGTGTTATCTGTCATGATTCCACCTATGTTGACAATCACAGTCTGCTGCTTCTACCCCAGGAAAGTTCAGGCACTCTACACCTGGGCTGTTGCTTGTGTTGTCTTTGGTGTTGTCTTCTTTGGCATAGTTAGCTCAGTGCTGTGTGCTTCTACAGCATAACAGCAAGTGGGACAGACATGGGTCATGTCTGTCCCACTTGCTGTTACCCTTAATATTGGGGGTGTGTTGGGTGCCCTGGCTTTGCCCCTTTACTTTGGTAAGTCAGATTATCTATATATCTGATTCTCTGTGCTACAGCTTTTACCCAGACCCTGGTTGGGATAACCTTTTCATTGTCCCTTTCATCATCACTTATTATGAGTTTGTTTTCATCACTTTCCTCACATGCATTGCATCAGACAAGGTTCCCTACTTGCAAAATGTCTTGCCTGCAGGATTTCACAGATACCCACACTACCTTCTGAGGGTGATTCAGCAGATATGTCAGCATAGATTTCAATCATTTTGTATCAAGTCATGTCCAAGTGGCATCATCTTTGGCTAATACATACTTGTTCTGTAATTTCACTTTGTTTCACTTGTGCAGGAATGTTAATCAACTGCAAGATAGCACGGACATAATACAGCTAGCTGAAAATGCAAGCAGCGAAGAGCATGGGTATAAAAATGTGTGCAATTCAAAAGGATAAACATAAACTGAATATCACATAATTAAAAATCGCCCCAATTACGCCTGAATTTGTACTGCATGCGTTCCTGGGTGATCAGCCGTCCAATATCTCGGTCGCTAAAACATGGCTTCATACCTTGTATGGTAGATTTTTTCTGCGACCAAGATCAGACATGGGTGGTCTCATGCGCAGAGAACGATACGTACCTCATCTTCTCGATCGGCGACCTGGGCTGCTTGTAACCCTCCTCGCCTGTCCCCCACTCTGACAAATTTTCCTTGTCCTTGTCGATATCCTTGTACTTGGTCTCGGGGTCCTCCTCGGGCGTCCCCCGCACGATCTTGGGCCGCGGCTCGGATTTCGGGGGCGAGTCGTGTGCGCGCCGTGCTTCCTCGACAGAAATGCCCTGGAACTTTGCCTCGCGCTCAGCTTCTATGATCTCAATTTTCTCGTGATGCGCAAAGTGTTCAATGTCTTCGGGGTGGCTGTATGACGCATCCGTTTGCGTCTCAGGCGTCGAATGGTACTGTTCTGCGAGGGCGTGAGTGGGCAGCGTGCACAATAAAGAGCGGCGCACCTTCGTGATGGAGGAAGAATTCTGGGGCGCGTGAGCTGCAGAGATACGGAAGGGAGCGGAGACGCACCGCTCTCAGCGTCGTAGTGGTGCCCCTCGGCACCAATGTCGTCAAACGAGGGAAGGCCGTTGAGCCCGGCTGCCTCAAACTCGTCGGGAGTGATCTTGCCGTTACCGTTCTTGTCCAGCGCCTTGAGGACAGTGTCGACGACGTGGTCCGCCTTCTTTTGGTGCTCCACTTCGTCCTGGGAAACATAAGACGGAGTGGTTTGCGAGAACGGGGTGCTTGCCTTGGATTTCTTTTGAGAATAGACATGGTGGACGCCGTAAATGGCCTCTATTTCTTCGCGGTCCCATACACCATCACTGCCCCGACAGAGCTCAGCGCGCGCAAGCCAAAGCTATGGAACTCACCGGTTGAGGTCGTGCAAATGGAAAAAGCTATCGAGGTCAAACGAATCACTGTAAATAGAGTGCTCAGCGGCGTTTTCAGCAATGGAGATTGGATACACACATGTGGTGCTCCGAAGCCATCTGTAACGGAGAATTGAAGCGTTGGCAGCCCGGAATTGGAATATGGACGTACATGACGGACGGTATAGTCGGCGCTGGTGGACTTGGCATTTTCGTCAGCGCCGTCGTGGTCGCCGTGGGCGGCGACCAGCGCTGCGAAAAGGATGGATATTGCCGTCAAGGGATGCATTGGGAGGCAGCTGGAGACGAGGCGAAGCAAGTTCAAAACGCGGCAGACCCCGATCACCGTTTAGGTATGACAATGTGTTCTATAGTGTCTACTTGCGTTATTGGTATCTAATATGCATCACCGGGCTCGTCTGACAACCCGGTCCGTCAATGCCTCGAGCGCCTCCCTGGCCTCACTCGGAGGAAGTACCACAAGAACTTCCCTCGCTTTTTCAGCATACGCTTGTGCGAGATCACGTGTGCGGGAGATGCCCGACGATGCATGGATCAACGAAAGCGCCTATCCGGTGGGAACATTGGCGAGAGGAAAAGAAAGAGAGAGCAATGTACTCACACGTTCGACATCCCCATCATGCCTGAACCCACGCGCAATCAGGGGCTCCAGCTCGGGGTACTCTTCAGCAGCGTACAGCACCGGGCCAGTCGCGAGACCTAGGCGGAGATCAGCTCCAGAGCCTGGTTTGCCCAGTGCAGCCGAGGATGAGAAATCCAAAATGTCGTCGACAAGCTGGGGAAACGCGTCAGTGAGACAAGGAGTGTCAATTAGTGACCCACCTGGAACGCGATACCG
>JBBPKZ010000101.1:0-10211 GCA_038089575.1 Phylloporus pelletieri
AGCGCCACACAAGCGCAGAGTAAGGCTAGAAAGATGTGGAAAAGTGGTAGATAGGAAACTTGAATATGGAGAACATCATGAGAGTAAAATGAACATGAATAGAGTGCGAAATCACTGAACCTAACAGTCACTCCCCACCCCCAATACAGGTTTCCCCTCCCATACTCCTTTGTCCCCAAAGTTGTACCAGAGACACTCTTATTCCAACCAGTCAAAATCCCTCTCCAACCACCTCTGACAGTCCCCCTTACACCTGCATCTGGACTAACTAGCAAGGAATGCCCATTTGTCATATCTCATTCTCCACCACCTCTGAACACAGAATCACCGATGAGGAACTCCTTTCTGAATTGATGGTCCATGATCCCCTCTGTACTCCTTCCCCCGAAATCCCTCACATCCCAATCCATCATTTATTCACTGCCCAGGAACTCATTGAGAAAGAGGAATATGCAGTAAAAGCTACTACCGACCATGCTCAGGTGCTAAACATCACTCCCCCACCCCAAGTTTTCCCTCTCAGGGATTCTCTCATCCATATTGATAAGAAAGCTGCCTGTCGCCCTGATCCCAGGGACTTGGAACTCGCAGACTCGGGTTGGTCTGATAGTGACTGACTATCTTGGTTAAAATGTAGATGACAACCTGGCGGTTCTCAATGTAAAAAGGGGGTAATGTTACATTTCTTCCTCCCTATCCTCGTATACTTCACTTGTTTCCTCCTACTCGGTTTATTCTTCTATTTCTTCTGGACATATGTCTAACTCTCCAACGTTTTACATCCTCGTCTGACCCAACTCGGACCCTCTTACTTCTTCTCCATTACTCATCCTATGGCATTACCCATAGTTGAGTCATATTGCCTTTCCACAGTTGCATTGCTTTCCCATTCTCCATCAGTGACCTATCAGACACTATCCTTTTTCTTAGACATCGCCCTTTCCCCTTCCTATTCTGGACAATGTTAGATTCGGTGATTTCGCACTCTATTCATGTTCATTTTACTCTCATGATGTTCTCCATATTCAAGTTTCCTATCTACCACTTTTCCACATCTTTCTAGCCTTACTCTGCGCTTGTGTGGCGCCTCTTTCACTTTCTGATGATGTGGCTGATGTGGCTTGCCAGTTGTTTGCTAGTATTTACTTCAAGCCTGCATTTTCCTGCAACTCCACTCTGAGCTTCCTTGGTTACTCACAGTGGACTGCAGGTACTGTATCTTCGCTCTATACCTTTAATATCATCTTAGGTTACTCACAGTGGACTGCAGAGTCGTCCTGAGTTGATTCCAAGCTTGGCTAGTCGCCCTCAGTCAATTTAACCTTTTGGATGATAGAGTCGATTTAGATGAAGAGTGTCAAGGTGAATTTTACTTCTCCTTTCTTGTTTATAGAATGGTTAGCATTTAGTATTGTTATTGGAGTAGGAAGTTGTTTGACAGGTAACCTGTTCTTTCATACAAAGTCTCAATCTATGCAGGAGATGTCTGCTCCAGAATTGATGAGAGAGGAGGTATTGACGGTTTTTAATGTGCTTGTTGGAGAAATAACTCAAAGAGGAATGATTAAGGCTTTTGAATTTTTGCTGACATTGATTACAGGAGCACATCATACAGAAGAGGAGATGGGTATTGACACAGGCTCCTCATTTAAAAATCCTTTCCAAATGCTCGGTAAAGACAAGCAACGACAGTGTTGTCTTCTTCTTTGTCATCGTCCTCTATTTCTATGAGGGAGGGAAGATTGTTTTTGTTGTCTTCCATTTTCCTAACCTTCTTGCTAGGGGTCTTCTTCATCTCAGGGTTCTTCTTCACCAGCCCATATTCAGGGTAGTCCCTGGCCAAGCCAGGCTTTCTACATTTAAAGCAAAGTCCTTTTCTGAATCGTTCTTCTCGTTTGGAGGGTGAGAGCTCTATGGCATTGATATCCATAGCATTCGGGTCTTTTGTTCAGCTGGTAGATGAGATGTTAATGTGAGTGGGAGCATTCCTTTGATTAGTAGAGCCATGTGAAGTAGCAACTTGTCAGGATTGATTCCATTGAGCTTGGAAAGCTTCCATATTTTCATATCAGGTTTTGATGGTAATGGGAACGGTATCCATCTGGTAGATCCATCTCATCAGTTGTGGTTTCAGTCCTTCTACAAAAAGGGTAGAGAGGACTGCTTCATCAGTTACTCCACTTTGTTGGGCAGCTATTTTGAATGCAGAGATATACCTGAGGATGTCATCCCCTTGTTGGGTCATAGTCTATAAAAAGGCAAAAGTCTTCACTTTCAAGTCAATTGTAAGGAAGGTTTTCTTTAACTCAGCAATGAAGTCATTAACCACCCCAAAGGTTCCTTTCGTTACTCCATTCTCAATAAAGGTAGAGGCCCACGTGAGCGCTACTCCTTTTGTCATGTAAGAGAGGATATAAGCAATCTGCTTATCCTCAGTGTCATAGATCTTCTTGTTCACTGATAAGTAAAGTTGAGCATGATTGATCCAGGTGGAGAACATCTTTTCTCCTCTGTCAAATTCTTTGGGGTTCCCAAGGCGGAGTTCCCTAGGGTTCAGGACAATAGTTTGGATAGTCATCTGTATGAGGGGAGTGAGGGGAGTGGGTGGTCGAGGGAAAGCAGGGAGAGTGGTTGGTCAAGAGAGAGTGGGGAGGGCTAGGTTTCGACAGGTTCAGGGACCTGTTTGGTGAGGGTTAGCCCATGGAGTTGATGGTCCGGAAATAGTGTTCATTGGGTGACTACAATGGTGGCAGTCAGGAAGTCAAAGAGTAAGCTAGATCTTTTGTTACAACTATTCCGGGTAGGACCAGGTATAGACTTGAAGAGAAGTACTTCTGGTACTTCTGGTTCTATAACTCCTAGTCTTAGGAGAGTCGAGCGAAGCTGTTCGGAAATGTCAGACACAAGGTGAGACATTAATGAATCTTATTGACAGTAAATCAAGTAAGATCTAGCTTAGAGTACAATGGGGTAATTCAACGAGTATTTAAGGGAAAGGATATCATCTGGAATAGGAAGGGGAAAGAGTGATGTCTAAGAAAAAGGGTAGTGTCCAATAGGTCACTGTTGGACAATAGGAAGGCAATGTAACTGTGGAAAGACAATGTGACTGCAACTATGGGTAATGCCATAGGATGAGTAATGGAGAAGAAGTAGGATAGGGAGGAAGAAATGTAACAGAGATATGGTCAATCCAAAACAGCAATATCATGAAAAGGGTTTTTGAGCTTTTGAATGGAAATTGGTATTTGGATATTATCAGTACTTGGTATAGCCTCCTTTTGCCCTAAGCATTGCTTGAATCCTCCTAGGCATGCTTTCAATCAACTTCTGACACTCCTCAACTGGTATCCTATCCCATTCCACTTGAACTCTTTCCCATAATTCATGAATCCCACCAGGAGGGTTTTCATACTGTGCAAGCCTCCTTTAGAGAGAACTCCAGAGATGTTCAATTGGGTTTAGGTCAGAAGACTGTGCAGGCCACACCATAGTGGTGAATTCTTGCTCCTCTAGCCAATTCTTGACTATCCTACAAGTATGCTTGGGGTCATTGTCTTGTTGAAAGATGATGTCAAGAGGATTGAAACCATAATACTCCAAGGTTTGATGAAGCTCATCCTTCAAAATCTGAAGGTAGAGATCCCCATCCATCCTACCATCAATCTTGGTAGCAAAACCAACCCCTCCCAAGTCATACAGCCCCACAGCATGAGAGAACCACCTCCAAACTTGAGAGTTCCTTCCACCAGTCTATCATTGAGCCTCTCACCTGCTCTTTTCCATGCCCATTTGCACCCATCTGACCCTAGGTGATTGATTTTGGTCTCATCAGACCATACTACCTTCTTCCAGTCCTCAAGAGTCCAGTCCTTGTGGGCATAAGCATAATCCAAATGAGCTTTACAATGTCTAGCAGAAAGAATAGGGTGTTTGGACTTGACCACAGCTTTCATACCAGATTTCTTCAAGTGGAGGTGGACAGTACTATCAGAGAGGGGCTGGTTGATAATATTGGTAAGGGCTTTGGTCACTTGAACAGCATTTTCAGCTTTTCCAAAGGTGAGAAGATATTGAGTATGACGAATATTGGTAGGGGAAAGCTTGGAAGGACGACCTCCAATAGCTTTAGGGAGGCTAGAGCACTCTTTGGAACAAAGCTTGGATATAGCAGAAGGGCTAACACCAGTTTGCTTAGCAATGGCTTCACCAAAATGGCCAGAATCAAGCAAAGAGAGGATAGTTTTCTGTTGAGTAAGGGAGAGAGATCTGACCATGGTGGTGATTGAGAAACAAGAAGCATGGGAACTGTTTCAAACTCAGACATATTGTTTACATGTATATCTTTGTTTGTACTAACAAACAGTGGCAATTATACTATGATTTGACTGAGATCCTACTCAACAGTTCAAAAGCTCAAAAACCCTTTCCATGGCATTGCTGTTTTGAATTGACCATATATCCATATTCTATGGGCCAAATCACATGACCCAGGGGGCAATATTGTAGTCAAGAGTATGTACTATTTATAACTCTACCAAAGCTAAGTGAGATTTCCAGTGTTTGGCAGTATACTTTGTGCACTACTATCAAGGTTAGTATGGAAAGGGTTTTTGAGGTCACTGTAAGTGATGTAGACAGTCCAATGAGTCAGATGGATGACTAATGGTAGCAAGTAATCATGTGAAACGAAAGGTAAGTCCAAGTAAAGGGGTGAATCATAACAGTTAGCACTAAGGAGACTGTTCTGGTTGGGATTGCTATGGATGCACTTAGCAAAGTCAGTCCTATCTATGATCTTTTGTATAGGATAGTGATGCACTGTCCTGATCATCATTGAGCTAAGCTGATTGTATAACAATGATCATCAATTGCCTTGGACCATATCATTATTACTACTATGCTACATTTGCTATGTTGCTACAAAGATGACTGTACTATGAGGACAATATAGTTGTAAGCAGAAAAGAGTGGCATACAGCAAAGTGCCATCTAAGTAGTGTTTGCCACTCCACTAGCACAAGAAGTGTTAGGTTCGGTGATTTCACACTCTATTCATATTCATTTTACTCTCATGATGTTCTTTATATTCAAGTTTCCTATCTACCACTTTTCCACACCTTTCTAGTCTTATTCTGCGCTTGTGTGGTGCCTTTTTCACTTTGTGATGATGTGGCTGATGTGGCTTGCCAGTTGTTTGCTAGTATTTACTTGAAGTGCACACTTCCCTACAAGTCCACTCTGAGCTTCCTTGGTTACTTACAGTGGACTGCAGAGTCATCCTGAGTTGATCGCAAGCTTGGCTAGTCACCCTCAGTCCTTTAACAAGAAGTTACATGCCAGAAATTGCAAGACACTATTTAGGACACAAAGTTCCCTATGCCGCTCCATAATTGTATCATACCACTAATGTAGATTGTGATTAAGTTCATAGAGTAGAATAGAATAGAATGTATTCAAGTATTGGATTGTAATGATCATAATAAACCCTAATGGATCATAACAATATCACAACTTGACTAAGGTAGGTAGGTTCATTGCATAGAAAGTTAATATTTTATTGACAATAAGCAGATTGTGAAACTTACAGGCTACATACATTATTGCTATGTTGGTAGTCTTGTCAAATTTATTGACAATAAGGACAGGTATCAATTGGAAACTCATATTGTAATCTGAGATCATCCAAGTCTATCACTATCTTCAATTTGTAGACATCAACTGCACCATCTGTGAGCGAACCCTGTGAATAAAAGCTTTTGTTTATCTCATATCTTGACTTACTCTGTTTAGTGGCTTCACTGCCACTACCCTGTCATCCCAAGGCATGCTGATCACATGGCAGTACATGGTACCTACTACTGGAAAAATACTCAGCTTAGATGTATGTTCCTCTGTCCAAAGGCTCACACTAAAATCAGCATATACTTTGAATGGATCAACTCTGTTCGACAGGATTGGTAAGTTCTTTCTTGCCATAATAAAAAAGCTTTGTGCTCTATTGACCAATTCCATTGTAAAGATTGATTTGATAATTTTGGTAACAAGGTGCCCCTCTGCCTCTTCCCAAAATATGTTGCAGTCAGTTCGTGTTACTGCATTAACAGCATACTGTTTTCCTACTATGCTGAAGCATGAGTATTGTTTGATTTTAGTATTGTCCTGCACAATGATTTGCAGCCTCTCTAGAGCTCGCTTTATCTTGGCATTGATCTTTGTGATTGTAGTATTACGACCAGGCTGAAATTCCATTCTGTCCTCTATAAAAGATATTGATCTCAGACTGCACCCCTCCAGCCATACCTATACAATCTTGTAGGATCTGGTGTGCCCATTTGACAATGTCTGGGACATTAGGATGCTGTAGGATTGCTTTCACCCTAGAGGCCACACAGAAAGTCATCAACATGGTCTTTTCGAGTTTCCTTTTCTTCAGGTAAGAAAACACCCACACAAATATTATAATCAAGAGCTGCTAACCTGATTTGTGGTTGGTACTTGTTTTTTGCAGATGACCAATGATCCTTTCAAAAGGAAACCTCCACCAACCATGTAGAAGGCCGTATCATTGTAGGAAAGTGTCAAGATGTATTACTGCATGGTGGTTTGGCCGCTAGCTGATTCCAAGAAGAATCTAACCAAGTGATTCCAAGTATTTTCTCATGTAATATCTGTACTGACATGCGTGCTCTTTGGATGTGATGTAGGATGACCCCTATTGTATTGCTGTTGCGAGGAGCAAGGTATTGTCTACCAATTTCCTCTGACACAAACATAGCTCACTATCTTTATCCACACCCTTACTCTATAGTTTTCATAGGACCACTGGTAAGTCAAACTCAATCAAATCTTGCCATTGCTTGGCCTTGAGCTTCCTATGTTTAGGATTACCAAGGTTCTGAGGTACTTTACAGTACCATGATGATCATGTGATCTTACAGAGGTGAGTTTGGATTTCATCAATCTCTTGATTTGATAATACCTCGCTAGCAACTGAATCTTATACCTTTTTTTTTAAATTAAAATTAAAATTTTAATCCTTGCTTGATACCCTTCCAGCATTCTTGTACCAGGTTGCTTCCTGGAAGTCTGTCTTCCAAATTGTTGGGTTCATCAACCTCCATGAGGAAAGACTGTGGAGGATTCTGAGGTTGACCTACCTTTCAAGAGTGTCAGTGTCCTACATCCTTTTGTTCAGTGATCTGCACCTCACCAATACCACATTGATCAGAGATATCTTTGTTGGTCGTTTCTTCAAAATGGGTAGCATTGCTAATTGGTCATGTTCCTCTACCATGTTAACTGAACTGGTATGAAAATGTGATTGAGAAAGGCTATGGACACTCCTGAAACAAGAAGGTTCCTAGTCTTTTGGATCTCCTTCTCAGCAATCAGCCTCTTTGGTAAAGAATGGGATCTGTGGAGTTGTTGGTTGGTAGGTTTGTCAATGATGATGAGGTCCCTAAAGTGAAACTGAACCAAACCAAGGTAGAGATTATGTATGTTGTTGATGACCAAGAAGCAAGTGGAGTCCTAGTATGGCAGGTAAAGCAGCTCAGACCACTGTACTCTAGTATCTTTGAATATCTTGTTTCATTTTTTTTGTGACCCTGCTTCTCACCAGTGATTTGCAGCATTGAGATACTCCTCTTGGATACATGGTCGCCATGTCTCATATTCAAACTTACTGATCTCTGATTTATTTAACCAACATAGGTTGCAAAGATGATTTGCTGTAGACCCCACGAAGCCCATGATCTTCTGAGCTTTAGGTAAGTCATTTACTGCAATCACAATAATGGCTCATGATAACCGACCCTCAGGGTATTCTATAGTCTTTATGAACCATGTACCATTTTGGCCTAGGAATAACACTTACAACATAGAGATTTTCTGCTTTGTAGTAAAGACTTGGTGGGAGGTTGAGTAGTGTCATTGCTATTGAATTGACTGGTTTCTTTTTGCCAGCCATCTTGTTTCTGTGGAGGTTGAATCAGTCAATGAAGAGACTCTAGGCCAACCTGAGATCACTCCTTGGGAGCCCATCCATAAATAGTTTGCCATCTGGTCCTGCGATCTTGGTGATTCCAGTCTCATCCTTTATGTCCCAGAGTTGAAATTTGTCATTTAACCTAGTTCCATGTTCCATTGTAGCTTCCAGGCCTGATCAGCTCAGCAAGCTAGCTAGAAGATTGTCATAGTCCTAGACAACAAAGGGTCTTATCAGTATGGTGAATCAAACATCCCTAGACTTTGTGGATTTGACAAGCTGCCCACAAGATCTGCTACCATGGTATTTCTTGAAGGTGCACCACTCAGGATATACAGCTCTTTTCTTCTTCACAATTTGTGGGTAAGTACAAGAACACCTGACTCAAGTAGTATGTGTTTGTATGAAGGGTTCTAAGTCAAACGTTTTGCATACTGAACAGATGTTATGAGGCATATAGTTGGGCTCTGTGATCAAGGGATTGGGAGCATCCAGACTATCTAGAGCAGTTTTCAACATGATGTCCAAGAGCCTTAATGTGGCATTGCTCCAAGGATGGGTGAGATTGCCAAAAACATTCAGGATGACAGCAATGAGTAGGGCAAGTAGAATGAGTAGAGTAGCCTGCTGGAACCTGAATGTGAATTTTGTTTCTAGGAACACATGAGTAACTCTCAGTCACTTGATGAGAATTCCTACTAGTATCCACAATGCTAGACACTGTTTCTTTTGGTGATATATCTTCTGTGGTTCCATTTCCAAGTGTTGTCATAATGCTCCTGACCACTGCCAGCAGTTCTCTCAAGTTTTTTGCCATCTCCCCACGAAGAAGCTCATTGGTCTCATCTCCTTCAGTATTGAGATGAGTGATGAAGTCTATGTAGTCAATGAGTCATCTGAGCTGATCCTCCAGGTCTACTCAGATTCTTGCCTGTATACCTATCTTATTCATATCTTTCATCACATTATGTATGTGCCAAGTGTGATGGTATATCTCATGGTCGATCAGGATCAGTCTTACAAACACCTTGTCCAGCCCTTCGAGGTCTGTAGTACTCAAGACATTGATATTTGATTGTATAGTCTATGGATAGACTCCTTCGCTTCCATTGCATGGATCCAAGAAGCATCCTTTAGGATCATTTTGAATACCTTCCTAGTGATTTCCTCCAGCTATCAAGGTGCGTTATGATGATGGACATGGAATGTTCTTTATCACTTATGTTTTTGTCAGGGGCAAGTTCCATCAATATCTAGGACATCTGTTGGCTTAGCTTGTTCTTTGTGAAGATTAGTATTATTCCAGTATGTTTCTGAATAGACATCCCTCTACATCATAGTCAGTGTGATCACTTCTCATGTGCCTCTGTTTCTCATTGCTAGTGACCTTCTTTCCTCTAGGTCTGTAAATTGTGCAGAAACAGAAACAGACCAAGACCACCATCAATAAACTGAGTATACAGTAATACTCCAATGTCCTTAAGTATGACGTCACACTCTCTTGTCAGCCCCCTTGTATTGTATCTGATCCTTGTACTGTAGTTACCTCTTGTTTTTGTAGTCATCCCTCTTGTAGCCACCTTGTATCATATCTGGTCAAGGCTTGTACTGTAGTTACCCCTTGTATTTTTGTATTGCATCATATGTACACCTCTTTTGTTACTGTTTTAGGGCCACTTCAATTGTTTTGAAATAGGACATAAGTCTAATCACAACCTCAAAACTTTCCCTGTTATCTATTTGCCAACACCCTCCTCCAGCCATGATTGTATGTGGTTTCCTCCTTTCTTTTGTTCCTGGAGCTCAACACTATGCCAGAGATGGATCTGTTCCCAAAGATACTGCTCAGCTCAAAATGTACATCACTCTCATATTACTGTGATTCCAGAGGTATGCCCACTACTAGCCAAATTTTCAACAGTTGACTTTATTTTCTTAGAAACAGCCCTCATCATCGTGCACTTGGTGGCTAGAGATTCTCACAGAGATGGCACACTCTGGACTCACTGGCACTTTAGCCACGCTAGTATATATCTTGATTTTCACTCTGACACGTGTGTTTGTGCTGGGAGGAGGCCCCTCAGTGGGTCACTCACCCCCCCACTCAATGAGACAATTTCTCATTTGTGGAAACATATGTGAAATCTGTATTTGGATATTAAGCTTATGATTCCCATTGTATATATTTTTGACATCCTGAATTAACATAATAGTGGTATGC
>JBBPKZ010000102.1:0-10186 GCA_038089575.1 Phylloporus pelletieri
GCATTGGAGTTGGTAGGAGAAAGGAGCAGAGTTGGTCGGAGGGAGGAGTGGAGGAGCAGAGGTAGCCGAGTAGGACTTATCAAAAGTCATGCATATGACAATACCGCCTTTCCACCTATATGTGGATAATCAAGGTGCCATCTTCTTGGCATCAAACCCAGCATAGGAAGGACGTACTAAGCACATAGCCATCCCTTATCATTTCATTTGGGAAAACATCCAAGAAGGTTTAATTGAACTTTTCTATATTGGGACTGGGGAACAAAAGGCTGATATTTTTATGAAAAATCTCACACGAGATAGATTTGGAAAGATCTGAGATATGATCAGACTTAGATCATACCTGCAGTTGCTGTGACCGGACTTTGATAAAGTCCGACATTGCTCTGAAACAGGAAGTTCCTGTGCATGTGCAATAGATATAAACTGACATCCGACCGCTATTCACTTCACCATCTTACCTTACAATGGATCTTATCAACCTTGCATGCGACCATCCCTTTTTCTTCAGCATCACAATATTCTTTTTCAAGGTCTGTTGCCTGATGGGACTCTTTGGAGTCGCCATCATCTCTGCACTGTTCGGGCCACCCTATGAGTGTCCCCGACACATTTAAAAGCGGTGAGTACTCGATTCATTCTTTATCCAATACCTCCTCTATTATCATCAACACCAATGGCCACCATCATCTTCTTCGTCCTCCCTGCTATTTTCTTCTTTAAAATAATAATAATTATGTTGACCTACACAATCACCATCATGCTCCTTTGTGGGCAATGGCTCTACTCAGGCCAGTTAAGTGGGTACCAATTGATTGGTATTAACCTTTCAATTCATGTAGGTGGCATGGAAAAGTGGGGGATGAAGGTTGAGCAGTCAGCGCAAACGCTGAATACTCAAGCCTGGCCGATGTACAGGGACTAGAACAAGTCCTAGTCTGGAGGGGAGAAACCAAATGGGGTGGAGTGGGTTGGCCCTCCCCCATTTGAGATAGTATATTTATAAATGTACTATTATATTTATTTTTGTAAATCATTATGTTTTGTTCAAACGATGAGAAGTGACGAAACCAGAGTTCATCTCTGGTTTACATCCGCACCATCCTGTAATGTCTGGATGAGATAAGACTAGTAAGTCTAAGTAAGAGGATAGAATACTAGTGAACGTCAGTCAGACATCAGTCAGACTGATAGTCAACATTAGTCATGACAGAGTGATCAGTAATCACTCTAGACTAGATGACTAAGTAAACCCGCTGTGTATTACTGTGGAACCATGGAATACTGTGCTTACTGCAGAGATACTATGGAGTAACTGTGGAGTAACTGTGCTTACTGTGCACTAACTACACATGACATCATTTACTCTGTATCTAGGAATATTCATCAATCACATGACATATTAAGGTTCGTTGATCAACAAATCTGAGTTTTAATATCACTCTATCTCCACATATAAATACATATGAGATTAGATAGGCTACAATGAAGATTCTTTACTCAATCTTATCAAAGGATCAAGCGCTTCTCCTTCGATTGCTTTCATACCACAACACTATCTCAAGGTGCTGATACTCTCTACCAAGAAGTAGACTCTGCTAGTACAGTGAGTCTCCACTGTGCGATTCCCACTATCATTGTCCTCTATATCAATTGGGAATTTCTACTCTTCCAATAATATTCAACATCACCACGCACAAATTCACCTGTGCATCCCAATGCACAAGATATTGCGTCTAATCTATTGTCCTCAAGCGACGTCATGACCATTCCATCTCAAGTATTTTTTTTCATTTTCGCTTGTTTTCAATCACTATCTTGTTGAATTCTCATTCCAACTTCATTTTTGCCTTTGCCATCTGCTTTTACCCTCACCATCCACCATCCATTGACGGATTGACATGGACATGCTTTTTTGAGCATTTTGATTTGTTCGTGACATTCACGAGCGCCCTCTTCTTTATCCAGACCACTTCTGGTCGGTTTTGCATTTCAATTTTTGTAGGTGTCATTGTGGCTGATCTGTTCTCGCTGATCACCTGTCCATTGTTGGACAGTTCATTCACTACATTGAACCACCTCATTTCTTGTTATTTTCTCAATCATCTTGTATGTTTTTACTCACTTTCAACTTGTGTTATTTTGATGTTTTGCTTTCTCCTTATTCTCACTCCTTTTCATTCACTTCTGCCATCACTGCACCTGATCCATGCAACAGATTGGCATGGACTTGTGTTTTATAGCGTTTTGCTTGATTTATGATGTTCGCAAGTGCACTATTCTTCATCCAGATTGTGTTACACTATTTGTGTGCTACTTTTTCATTTGTTTCACATTTGTTTTGTTCATCTGTTGTTCTGTCCATTTTCGTCTTCATTCACATTGGGGCTATTCATTTGAAGACCCTCTTGATTTGTTCATATTTCATGTTTGTCTTTCCTGTTCATTTCACCTCCCCCTTCCTCCTTTTGGCTGTTCTGGGCGTACAGTACCATTGCGGTATGGTAGTACTTTGATGCCCAGGAGGTCGGGGGAACTATCTTCATTTCATTTTCGTGACCTTTGAATTCGCAATTTATGTGTTCGCCCATGCACCCCATTCAAGCTGTTTGTCAGCCTGCCATTCCTTTGCCCCGTCCCTTTGATCTGTTATTTATTGGACGACTTTTGTTTCGTTGCCATTGTGTCTCTAATCTGTTCGTTATTTAGCCATTTGTTTTTGTTCACGCATAGAGACACATCGCCCATTTATCTGAATCTGCGATCAAGGGATCTGCACAGGAGAAGACGAGAAAGATGCATGAAGAAGAAAAGTCGAGTGGTACCTCGCACCTATATTTATTTCTTTGTTTCCTTCCCATATTCTTTATTCGTTCTTGCAAATCTTATATCATTTTTGTTTTGTTCGTTCTTCAGGAACACACGGATATGGATATTGACATGGATGATGCAGATCGGTGATGTGACATGATGCAATACCACTCAAGTTTGGTTTACACAGAGCTGTCTATGTTGTCTAGCATGCTTCATACAGTAGCACAGGTCTCGTCCCCTCTACCTCAACATCCTTATCATATTAGCTGGATACGATCTGATTAGCCATGTTCATGTTCAACCATTCAGTTGTGAACCTGGCATCACATCCCTTCCCCATCCATCCCATTGTCTCGACCTCATTGTCAATTCATCCCCTTCCTCTTTGTTTCGCTGACCTCTTGCACCTCGTCTCAAGCTTGACGCATCACTGCGCTAGTGAACTTGGTGATCAGTTCAGCGTAGTCGTATGGTCCTGTCGTCATCACTGTTTTGCTCGCTGTCTTGTCTGTCAATGGCTTGTCGTCGTATCGGTTCATCATCGTATTCATCATATATTCATGCTACCTCGTCCTTTCGTGTTCTTGAATCGCTAGCACTGTCGTTTAGAATGGATTGAGCTTGCAAGACAGTTGTCAGCAAATGTTTGGGTAGAACTCATGCCCCACTCACATGCAAACATAGGAATGGAAAGTCAGCAGAATGATAAGCGTGGCTACATCACCATGCACCACACAGATCTCATTCGTCCTCACAGTCCCGCTCGATTAGAGATCTGCACGGGTATCAGGTACCCGCAGCAGGTCACGGGTATGGGTATCCACGGGTATGGATACGGGTCACACTTTTGTGACCTGTGAACCCGTGACCCGTGGGTACCATACCCGTGCGAGATTTTTAAAATTTATTGGCACAGTGGTGTTATCAACATCACACCATCATTGTTGTGAGTGCGCCTTGCCTTTCCGCCCACACACCCTCACCACACCTCACTACACTCACAATAAACCACCTGCCCCTCACCCTCGTGCTCACAAGTGTGACATGATGACGATGATGACGATGACGACGACACGATCGTCACGTCGTTGTGGCCACCCACCCCCCACCTTTGCCCTGCCCTGCACTCACGCTCACAAGTGCGACATGACAACAACAACAACACGACTTGCCCTGCCCTGCCCTCGCGCTCATGCTTGCAAGTGCAACATGACAACAACAACAACATGACGATCGTGATAGCATGATCGTCATGTCATCGTCATGACCACTCACCCCCCACCTTTACCCTGCCCTGGCCCCTGCCCTGCCCTCACCCTCCTTCACCCTCACCAACCCACCCTTGCACTCGCAAGTGCGACGTGACAACAATGACGACATGACAATCGTGTTGTCACCTTCATCGCCTTCGCCAACCTCGCCCTCGCCCTTGCATTGCCTTCCCTCACCCTGCCCTCATCTCGCCTGACAACAACAACAACAACAACATGACAACCACGATAGCGTGGTTCTCATGTTGTTGCCCTTGTTGCCTTCGCTTCAACATGCCGTGCTCTCACCTGACGACAATGACGATGACATGAAAACCATGGTAGCGCGGTTGTCACATCGTTGTCTCAGCCCTTGCGTTGTGCCACGCCCTTGCCTCTCCCTTGCCTCACCTCCCTGGACCCTGGTATACCCCCAGGTAAACCCGTCACAGGTATTGACCCGCGTACCCGCGCACAGTACCCGTGGACATCAAGACCCATGGGTAGACAGGTACAGGTTGGCATGGGTACAGGTATGGGTTGGGGCTCCGGTACCCACGGGTTTACCCGTGCAGTTCCCTACACTCAATTGTGCTGTCTCTTCATTGTATCCTAAGTGCACTCTATTGTCTCATGATGCCGCATTTCATCACCCCTTGCAAGCCGTTTGCATACAAACATTTGGATGAAAAGTCAGTATGTGACAAGTGTGATCAAGCCGCGATGCACCATTTTCCCTATCCCATCCGTTCTCTTGCTTGTCGTACACCATTTTTGCCACCACGCACTGTCGTTCGTGTGTGGTTATCGAGTTCTTGTGCACACTCTTCACACGGATCATTGTCGTCAACTGGTAGAGCGAAGTTTGAGAAGTTTGGGATGATATTAGCAACATGATGCACACAATCGTATGGCCACACACCACAGTTCCCCCATCAACCATTCACCCAGCGTCTTCATGTCATCCAGTAGTGTTTTCACAACCATGCATTGCCATTCGCGCGTGGTTTTCGAAGTCTTGCACGTGTGTTTCGGGTGGATCACTTTCTTCGACTGACAGTGCAATTTTGAGGAATTTTTGACGAGGGCCAGTGAGTTTCGAGTTGTTGTGTGCAAGTTGTTGAGTTGAGTGGTAGGAAGAGAGCAGGCGAGTGTGTTGCAAGTTGCAAGTTAGTGTCACATCACGTGTGACTGACTGGGGACAGTCAGTCGCAAAGACCCCCTCGGATGTAGAGAGCCATTGCTCTCTAGGTTCATAGGACCCCCTTTTGCATCATTTCACAGGTCCATACCTACTCTACACTTCACATCATCCATCCACCCTCATCCTTTCCTTATCCATTCCTTATCTGTGTTTCTTCCGTGCATATCCGTTTTAACCTGCTTATGTAATCTGTCCTATCCATTGCACGGATGGACTTATTTCTTCTCATTCACCCCTTTTTAGTAGTATTACATTCATTCCATAGATCTCCCATAGATCCTCCATAGTTATATCTAGTCTATAAAAGCCTGTACTTGCAGTTTTGAAAGAATCTTTCTTCCTTCCCATCATCTCGCACTCATTTTCTCATTTGGTCCCAAGTCCGTGGCTGTATATCGCCAGATTTTGTGACAAGACTCAAAAAGCAAACCCATTGGATTCAACAACCCTACCACCGGACCCTTGGGACGACCCCAACTCACACTCCACAATCAAATCAACTTTCTATAGCGCGTCACTGGAGTTCTCGCCCTCAAGAAACTGATGGGCAAGATCTTGACTATATAAGGGCAGATCAAGTCAGTGAAGGCAGAGCCAGGGACAATAGGTATCGAGATGGGAATTCACTGATGTAGAGGTGGCACTTGGTATGTAGATAGTCCAGCGGTCTTCATACTCATATGTTTGATTGATTGTAATATATCCATCATTGATCTGTGTCCCATATCTAGTCTGATCCATGGGAGTCTGGACAAAAATGAACAAAGCATAAATGAATAAGAATGGAAATGGAAATAATAAATGAAATGAATATGATGCGAGTTTCCACTCAACTTGTCTTTGTCATACATCTTTTATCTTCTATTCCTGCATGAATACCCAAGATGATGGTGACAAATCAAAGAACTACAGGAATGGATAAGGAGAAACAAAGACAGATAAGGCAGTGACAAAGGTGGACCACAAAAGGCGCTTTTATGATGTGCACAGTTGAAGCAAGCAAATATCTACATAGCAGGTATGACAAGATGGATGAAGAATAGATACAATTTTATGTGTTTTTGAGAGATCAAGATGTATAGTAGAATGGATAAATGTGTCGTATAAGTGTCTGTTGGTGTTGTTTTAGTCTTTTAGATCTTTTATTTGAAAAGAAACACTGGACAAAGACTGGGGTGAAACTGAGCACCAGATGAAGACCAGGATGATAGAAATGCATAATGCCTTTTTGAATTAGGAGACAGGCTAGTCATTGTCGACCACTCCCTCATCTTCCTCATTATTTTCTACAATGTCTTCCTTCACCTCAAATGAGTCCAGCTCATTGTCTTTAGTCTGGTCATGTCTGTGACACAAATGTCATTTTTGTACGTTATTGATAAGGTAGCAAGCAAAATGCCACATACTGAAGCTTGGAGATGGCACCATCCAATTCAGCCAGCAAATATGATCCTCTAGTAGTCCATCACAGAACCACCATCAGACCAAGGTAGTACAGCTTTGTCTTTCAGTTAAGCTCCTTCTCAATCTGTGTATTATGGACTAGGACAAGGTCACTGGGCTTGAAGTCATAGTCACAGATATGGTTCTTGAAGTATACCTTGAACTGTTTGATGGATGTATATCGAGTAGGCAAGTGCACAGGTGTACCCCCAGGTGACAGCACTGACACCCACACCCATACCCACTGATATACCCATACCTGCACCAAGGGTGTGGGTAACTGCATGGGTACCACACAATCATACCCATACCTGCACCCACACCCCCAGTACCCAGGGGTATCTACTACAGAAGATGGCAATGACGGCAATGCAATGTTGTTGATGACTCAGCACCATCAACAACGTGACAACGATAATGACAACATGTACGCAACCACACCCACATCACCACCCGCACCCTCTCACGCATCATCGACAAGCCCAATGGCTTGTTCAATGCAACATTGCCCAGCACCTCCATTCTCAAACCATCAAATGAGCCCAATGGCTCATTCAACAGTGCCTGGATGCCTCTACATTCCCCCATGTCGTCAACAAGCCCAATGACTCTTTTGACATGCCACCACCACCACTGGCCATCTCACCACACAATGCCACGTGTCACCAACACCAACAGCGCCATGAGGACAAAGCTGACCACGACCACACTACACCATGCAACGTGGGACACGACAACGACATGTGGGTCATACGTGCACCCCACACCTACACACCCACTCATCTCCTTCAGTCGTTGACAAGCTTGGAAGCTCATTTGACATACTTCATGCTGCCTTCACACCTCCCCAGCCATCGACAAGTCCAATTGGGATGCAGTCGACACAACAAGGACAATGGGACAACAGGCACAACATTGACCTGTCACCGCCAATGACATCACAAGGATGTCAATGCTGACATGTGCGCGACCACACCCATAGCATGCCATGATCACGATGAGGGAACAAAGGGTAGGCAACAACAACAACAACAATATGTTGAGCCACACCACCTGACCCAGGAACAACAGGAACAAGGATGCTCACAATAATGACAACGTGTATGCAACCACACTCATTGCTTGCCATGGCAAGGACAAGGGAACAATGGAGGCATGTCCACGACCATGACCATGATGCACCGACAACCAGGGGACAATGAAGAGGACAGGGAGACGACAACGAGGACACCACAATGACAATGTGTGCGCAACTGCACCTAGGGAACTGCATGGGTACATGAGACCTGTGGCGGGTACTGGATATGGGTACCTGCGGGTATGGGTATGGGTTGGGATTTCTGTACCCACATCATACCTGGGACCCATGGCCACAGGTACTGGTACCCACACTGTCGTGGATTCATCCTCAGGTGTCATGTCATGTCCCCCTCATTGTGTTGTGATCGTGGTAATGTTGCCATCATGCCGTCCTCATCATATTAGGGTGGCCACATCCTTGGCAATTGGATAACAAGTTGTCATTGCACCATCATCAATGCAGCATTGTTGATGGTGCCATGTCATCAACTACACTGCATCATCCTTGGGATATTAGGTGGTTGTTGGACAACGCATTGTTGTCGTGGTGGTGAGGGTGTTGGAACATTGGGACATTGTCATCGTCTTGTCCCAAACTCTCTCATTCCTGCAGTATTGGGTCGAGGTGTGTATTTGTGCACACAATGACAACAGTAACATTGTGGTGTCATTGATGTCACTGAGCCGTCGATGATGCTGCATCATCATCGTCAATATTGTTACTGCCGTTTCCAGGAGCGCAGTTGCACATGTGGTGGCATTGTTGTGGTGTTGTCGATGGTGCAGTGGGCCATCGTCGATGTTGCCATCCTCCCAGGCATACAGTCACACGCATCGACAGTCGTTGTTGTGAGGTCATTGATGGCACTGGGCCATCAATGACATTGCATTGTTATCTCTAGGCACGCGGTTGCATGCATTGTCGCTATGACCGCCAACTGTACGGTCGCAGGCCATGTGATCTGAATGGGCATCAAGTCGACTGTGCTAGAATGTATGTCACCGACAGAGCAGGGGAGGGAATGACAGATGTACCCGAGCACCTTGTTGCTCTCACCCAGCAATGGCCAAGAGTGACCACCAGCCATGGTGCAGTCATGCACACAACAACAATGTCGACATATTGTTGTTGATGGCGCTAGGCCATCGATGACATTGTGTTGTTGTTGTTGTTGTTGTTGGTTGCTGCTGTGCCCAATTGTATGGTTGCACACGTCATACATCATGTCCTCGGGGGGATGGTGGTGGTGTGAGAACGACCATACGTGACAAGATATACCATCATGCCCAGCTATCGCCCCCAGGTGGTGTGACCACTGGCCGTGCAGTCATGCACACAGTGATGGTGTCATTGTAGCTGCCAGTTGTGCACACGTGATGCATCGTGTTCGCTAGACAACGGTGGTGTAAGTATGACTGTACTGCACTCCATCATTGTGTCATCAAGACGCAGTTAAAACATCATCATTGTGGTAGTGTCGTTGATGGTGTTGTGCCATCAACAACATGGCTTTGTCATTGTCATTATGACCTCTGGCAGGCAATGGCAGTGGTGAGAGTGTAGTTGCACACTTGCTATCCTCTTAGTAGGCAGTGGCATTGGTTTGGGTGTGGTTGTGCACGTTGTTGTTGTTGTCAGTAGTGTTGTTGTTGATTGACAACACTGGGTAACCCATGGGTGTACCCACCATGGGTACAGACCTGTGGTACCCTTGACATGGGTACATACCCATGGCCACAGGTATGGGTAAGCCACGGGTACAGATATGGGTCAGTACTCTGGTACCCATGGGTTTACCCATGCAGTTCCCTAACTGCACCTACATCATCAGACGCAGTGACTACAAGGACAAGGGCAACACAGGACGATGATGCCAATACATGTGCCTTGCGCCAACATGCCCATATATCTCTCTCTAGCAGTCAACAAGTGCAATGGCTCGTCAACACACCCCACATACGATGACATATGGGATGACAAAGATGTGTTGAGGACATGCAATGACAATGACCACCACATGACGATGAGGAAGTGATCGCCACCAGGATGCGACAAAGACAAGGACCCAACCACAACCACAACATGTCGGAGATGAGGTCACAACAACAGGAGGAAAGACAACGACAATGTGATTATGACCACAACCTCAACATGTCGAGGATGAGGTTATGATGACAGGGAAGGGATAACAAAGAGGAAGACAATGACGACGTATTGAGGATGAGAGTGCAACCATGACCACAACCTCACCATGTCGAGGACACGAAATAATGCACTGAGGAGAGGAGACAACAAGAAGGAGGAGGAGGTGATGATGACAGGTCAAGGACAAGGGCACAACCACATGCGACAAAGAGGACACAATGAGGTACAATGACACGATAACCATGATAT
>JBBPKZ010000103.1:0-10185 GCA_038089575.1 Phylloporus pelletieri
GGCAATATTGACTAGTCTCTCAATGTAGCCAACAAAGCAATGTTTCACAACTGCCTAGTAGTGATGTGCTCAAATGCTATGAAAGCTGACCTTCCCTCTACACATGATATCACAACATACATTCATAACACATTCTCTGGATTCTTAGATGACCTTAAAGTTGATTTTCAGGCATGTATCTATGAATTGATTTGATGTCATGTGCTAATCTCACTTTGTTGATGCTAGTCCTCGAATGCCAGGGATAGTTGGTGAAGGTAGACAGGAGGACGCAGTGAGGGATGAGAGATCTGTAAGTGAGGGGGAGGAAGTTATGTTTTTGAGTTTTTGCAATAAGTAGTGATGCTCCGAGAGGAAGTGGGTTTTGAAGAGAAGATAGAGGGATGGAGGTTCTTATAGTCTTGGAGAGTAGACTTGGTGTGTTTGAAGTTCCGCTTGGCAAGCCAAGAGTCATCTTTGGCTGTGTACCCCTTCCATCAGATCAGGAACATGTGTGTTGTCAGGATGCCATGGTGGTGCAAGATCTTCTTGATTTTGTATTCTGCTTTGCCTTCTACAAGATCTGGAGGTGAAGCTGGGAAGTTTGGCCTGTGGACAGTGTTCTCTAGTATTTTAAAGTCTGGTTCAAGACTGCAAAAAAAGACTGGCAATCAAACTGGACCGACATTGGTTGCAACTGGACCATGGTCTTTTCAGATCTTGAAGTGACATTGGTCTGGTTGCCTTAAATTTTGACAAAGTAAAAGACCAGTTGCCAACCAGTTGCAACTGGTCTTTTATGAGATTGGTCTGTGCAATCTGGACATAAGCAAAAATGCATGATTAGTAGCAGAAATTTTTGAAAATGTCATAGCTTACCCAAATATGTATGAACCAAAATCTAGTATTTTATATCATCAGAGAGCTCTGAAAATAGGCTATACATATGTTGAGCATTTTGTCCACATGTCAAAATACACACTATCTGAGAGAAAATATACATGTTTTTGGTCACTGAAAATAGACTATGTGTTGCATATTTTGACTATATTCTGAAATGTGCACTATTTGTGAGAAAATATACATGTTTTTATCACTATATAATTGAAGAAAAAGACCAGTTGCAACCAATCATCAGGACCATTCAGGACTGGTTGCCATCAGTTTCAGTCTGGTTGCTTCATTTTCAGATTTTAAAAGACTGGTTGTGGTCTGGTTGCCTCACTTTTAGGGTAAAAAACTAGACCAGACTGGACTTTTAAGCACTAGCATTCTCATAATAAGGTGTAAGAAGTGAGGTGTGAAACATAGGATGGATCTTTGACATTTTGAGGAGGCAGAGTTGGTAGGTGATAGAGGAGAGGACTTTCATGATAGTGAAGGGTCCTTCTTGTTTCAGGGCAAACTTTGGGTTAGCAACAGAGCATTTGAGATTTTTGGCCTCAAGCCAAATCTTGTCTCCTTTTGTGAACAAGGTGAATTCTTGACAGTTTCATGATGCCATGACTTGGCAGGCAAGTTTGTGAGAAGCAAGGGCTTCATTTCAAGTGGTGGAGAGGGTTTTAAGGTGGCTTGCAACAGCGGGAAAGTCTGTGATGGGGATTACTGTGGGAAGGGCACAGGGTTCATATCCTATCATGAGATAGAATAGGGATTGATTGATGATGGAGTAAGGGTGGTGGTTGTCAGTGAATTCTGCATAGAGGATCATTTCTGACCATGAGATGGGGTTTGTACCACAGAAGATTTGGAGATAAGTCTCAACTTCTTGATTGACATGTTCTGTTTCTCTGTCAGTCTGGGAATGATAGGTGGTGGAGAGGGAGAGGTCATAACTGAGCATCTTCTCTAGCTCTTTGGTGAAGGAGGAGGTGAATTGTGGGCCACAGTCAGAGATGATCTTGTTATAGAGCCTGAAGCAGAGGTAGACTTTATGGAAAAAGAGTGCAGCAACTCCTTTGACAGTGATGGTTTTCTTAGTAGGGCAGAGAATTACCCCCTTTGTGAGCCCATGGTCAACCATGACCAGGAGAGAATCGAAACCAGAGGACGAGGGAAGGTTAGTGATGAGATCATAGGAGATCTGTTGGAACGGGCAGGTGCAGGTTGACTTGATAGGGGTCAACAGTGAGATGGTGGGGTGAGTGTTTGACTTGTTCTATTGACAAGTCGCACAGTCCTTGATGTATTTTTGAACATATTCGGCAAGTCTGGGCCACCAGAATTCAGTAGCAACAAGTTGGCAAGTTTTAAGAAATCTGGGATGCCCTATAGATTCATGGTCATGACAGCACTGTACAATTGAGTGATGAAAGGAGACATCAGGAGGAATGTAAACACATCCCTGATAGGTAAGCACTCTATTGATGTGTTGCCAATTGGAGAGGCAGGAACGGAAGGCAGTAGGTATGTTAGGCTCTAGGATGGACTGGAGATACTGACAGGTGAGAGGGTCATCCTTAGACACAGAGGAGATATAGTCATGTAAGACAGTATTGATGACGTTAACAAACAAGGAGTTGGGAAGAAGAACAGTGTCCTTATTGTCAGACTTGGATGTAGGGACATTGGGACTGGTAAGAAGTTTCTCTGTGATGTAGATCATCTGGAGATCAAAGTCAGCAAGATTGAGAAGCCAGTATGCTTGGCGACAGTTGAGTTTTTGGGCTTGATGGAAGTATGTCAAGTTCTTGTGGTCTGTGAAGACCTGGACTGAGAAGGGGGAGCCATGGAGATATTGTCTACAGGCTTTGAGGGCATGGATGACTGTGAGGAGTTTACAGTCATAGATGTCAGTTCTATTCTACAGAGATAAACAATTGGGAAAGGTAGGAACACAGGTGCCAATCACGGTTGGTGTCAGTTTGGAGGAGAATGGCACTAGAAGCGTCATAGGAGACATTGGTGGCAATGGCAAATGGTTTGGAAAAGTCAGGGAGATACAGAATAGGCTTGGAGAGGAATAACCCCTTTAGATAATCAAAGGATCATTGGCAAGTGGGAATTCAGTCCTAGTGATGGTCTTTGTTGGTCAAGTCCAAGAGGGGACAGGTGACAGATGAACTGATAGTAGAAGTTGGGAAATCTGAGGAAGGATCGCATATCTTTGACTTTGGCAGGAGTTGACCAGGAGGCAATGCTGTCAAGTTTGACAGGGTCTATTGTGAGTTTTCCCAGGTTTGACAATCATTCCGAGGTATTTGATTTCTGGGATGGTGAAGTCACATTTCTCTAGTTTAAGATGGAGATTGAGCTTTGTCATGTAGGCCAAGACACGGTGGGTGTGTTCGGTGTGCATTTGTTCATCAGAGGAGAAGATAAGGAGGTTGTCCATGTAAATGATGAGCCATCCCTCAGCAATCATATCTTGGAATGAGTCATTCATGAATCATTGAAATGTAGCGGGGGAGTTGTTAAGACTGAAGAACATAACAGTCAGTTCAAAGAGTCCTTTGTGCATGATAAACGCAGCCTTTCATTGGTGTCTGTCTTTGATTTGGATGTTATTGTATCTCCAACAGACATTGAACTTAGTGAAGATTTTAGTGTCTTTGAGTTTGTTGATGAGGTTGGAGATAAGTAGGAGGGGGTAAGCATCATGGATAGTGTGCTCGTTTAGGTAGCGATAGTCTTGGCAGGGGTAAAGTTTCTCATCTTTCTTTTTGATGATGAAGAAAGAGGAGGCTTGAGGAGAGTTGAAAGAATGAATCTTTCCAGAGGTTAAGTTTTCTTCAAGGAAGACTTTGGTGGCTTCTTGTTCCTTGGAGGACAAGGGGTAGACTTTGCCGATTTTTGGCATGAAAGAGTCATTGAGGTTGATCTCATGGTCATAAGGTCGGGATGGAGAGATATGGTTGGTGGATTCCTTGGCAAAGACATGAGTGAAGTTGGCATAAGCTGGTGAGAGGGTGGTCTTTGGTTTCACCTTTTCTTGGGTGATGGTGAGGTTGGTGGCAATAGTAAATTTCCTTACAGCAGGGTCAGAAAGGAGGAATCTGGTATCTCCACAGATGATACAATTGATCCATCAATTCCAGAAGGAAGAGTCTAGGTAATCCTTTGGGGTGATATAGTCCCTGGATTCATGGGTGAGGTAGTCGAAGAACCATTCATGATGAACAGGGTTGACATTGACATGATGGACGGTACAAGAGGTTACTTTCATGAAGAAGAAGTTGTGTCATTTGATATTAGTGGCATGGGCAGAGTAGAGATCCTTTGATTGATCACAGGATTCAGGGATGTCAATCATTTGACGAACCCAATCAATAGATGGGTTTGTGGTATGAAGCCAGGGGATTCCAAGGATGACATTGTCATGTCTGTAGGACATGATATAGAAGAGGTGGCATTGAGCGACACCTTCAATGTTGGTGAACATCATGCAAGTGTAACAGATTTTCCTGTTTTTGTTCAAGGTGCTGTCCATGTTACATACATGGATGAGGATGTAGAGTTTCTCCATAGGAAGGCAATGTTTCCTGGCAAATTGCCAGTCAATGCAAGAGATGTCAATGCCAGAGTTGATAAGGGCATGAATGTCTATGACTTTTAATGTGTACAATAGTGTTATGAGTTGCAAAGGAATCCTCATAGATTTAGGGGATGAGGATACAAGTACAGGTGCACACATTACAGAAGGGAGACTTTACATAGAGGGAGAACCCCATTTCAAAAATCCTGTGAAATAAAAAAAACCCTAGCTACTCCTTCGGGTTCATCATTATCATCCTCAACTTCTTCAAGCTGAGAGATATCTTGGTTTTTCTTGACTTGGTGCATTTTTGGCTTTGTTGGGGTTGTAGGGAAGATAGGAAAGTTAGCAATCAAGTGTCCTCCTTTTCAGCATCTGAAACAAAGGTTCTTCTCAAAGTAACATTTTCATTCTTCAGGAGTGAGTTTAGGAATGCAAATGACATCAATGTCCATAACGTTTGGGTCATGAGAAGAGGAGGTGGTGGGAGATGAGAAGGAGTGGAATGGCTAATAGATCGGTTGGGCATTCCTTCAGGTGATCTTGTCGGCTCGGTCCCATTGGTTTTGGAAATGGATGGCTTTTTTGAACCAAGTGGAGGTGGTAGAGGGGATGGTGTCCATGGAGACAATATGACATATAAGAGTGGAGGGGATAGTGGTAGAGAAGTAGCCGATAAGGACATTGTTGTTGAGGATGGATGCCAAAGCAGCTTTGCTTTGGAACTCAGTGATATAGGAGGGAAGAGAGGGGGTCCAAGGGGAGTTCTTTGTTTTCCTAGTCATGTGGAAGGTGGAAAGCCAAGAGACGGTGTTTCCAACAGTTTCCTGGTGAAGGAAAGTCTTGTTGAATTCCTTGATGAATGCATCAAGGGTTCTGAAGGTGATAGTCATACTGGAGATAGCTTTCTACTGATAGGTGTTGGCCCATGTGAGAGTGGAGCCCTTAGTCATGTACAAGAGAGTGAAGGTGATTTTCTTTGCATCGTCTTTGTAGATGTCTTTGTTAATATCCATGGATATGAGGACGGAGTTCATCTATTGTGTGGTTTTGTCATAGGACCCATCAAAGGGTTTAGGGACACCAAGGCAGAGTTTGACAGCTTTTGTGGAAGAAGACATTTGATAAGAAGTCAGGAGTACAGTAATAGAGGGGAAGGTTGGTGGGGGTAAGGAAAGTAAATCGGCTATGATAAAGGAAGGGGGGTAGGTCATGATAGTTAAATCCAAGAGTTCATGGGAGAGATGAGTAGGGATCAGCACAGGTAAACCCACAGGTACTGGAGCTCCAACCTGTACCCATACCCATGCCATACCTATGGACTTGAAGATCCATGGGTTGACGGGTATGCGCAACGGGTATACCTAAGGGTATGCACCCCCATGTCAACCACACCATCAACCCACTACTGTCAACAACACAAGTATGCAACTGCACCCTCACCACTGCCATCGCCTGCCAGAGGATACAACGACAACAATGAAGCAATGTTGTTGATGGCATAATGCCATCAATGACACTACCATGACGATGACATGTCAACTGCATCTTGACGACACAATGACAGGGTGCAGTACAGTCATACCCACACCACTACCTGATGGACATAACGACGACAATGTGTGTGCAGTGCAACTGGTAGCAACAACAACGCCATTGCTGTGTGCACAACCACACAGCTGGTGGTCATGGCAATGATACATGCAACTGTGTATGTGGAGACAACGATGTGTGCAGCCATGTGCCTGGAGCAGACGGCAATGACAATGATGATGATGCAGCATGAGTCGTCAATGGCCCAGCACCACCAACGACATCCTGATGACGACGACGATGCAGTGTCATCAATGGTCCGGTGCCACTAACAACACCATGACAACAACAACAACACAATGTCATCAATGGGCCAGTGCCATCAATGACATCACAACAACAATGTGTGCAAATGCGTGCCTGGAGCAGACAGCAACAATGGTGTGTACAAATGCATACCTGGAGCAGACAGCAACAACAACAACAATACAGCGTCATCAATGGCCCAGCGCCACCAATGACACCACAATGACGATGATGCAATGTTGTCGATGAGCCAGCGCCATCAATGACATCATGATGACAACAATGCAGCGTCATTGATGGCCTAGTGCTATCAGCAACACCACGATGTCACCGTCATCATCGCATGCATAACTGCATGCCTTGATCCAATGCTGCAAGGACAAGTGGATTGGGGACAAGACAACAACAATGTCCCAATGCTGCAATATCCTAACCACAATGACAATGATGTGTTGTCCAACAACCAAAATTAGCCATGGGTAATGTACCCATGGGTCATCCAGATCCAACCTGTACCCATACCCATGGATACCCGTACCTGTGACCCGCCACGGGTACCTGGTACCCGTGCTAATCTCTAGAGATGAGTGGTATCTTCTTCATTGTTGGTGTCAGGGAGGAAGATATTGGTTTCTTCCAACCAGTGGTCAGAGTCAGGGTGTTCCAAAGATGAGTCATCTTTGGGTTCTGGGTTTCGAGGACAAAGTCCCCAAGGAGAAGACATAGAGACTAGTAGTCAAGAAATGATTGTAGTTGTACAACAATGGTAGCTGCTTTAGAGTAAGCTAGGTCTTTTGTTATACTTAGTCCTAGGTAGGACATAAATGTGACCTTTGTGACAGTGACAAGAGTCAAAGGTATGATGTGGGCTTCATGTGTATGGTCAAGGGGGTTCCCACAAGTAGCAGGATCAAGGGTTTGTTCAACAGATGTTGACGAAAAGGACTCATAGGGACTTCCTAGAGCAACAAGGGCAAGGGGTCTGTAGGAGCTTCCTAGGACAGCTGGACTTCCCATTCAGAGTATAGGTAGAGACTCGTAAGGACATTGAGGAAGAAAAGAACTGTATTGGCAAGTGTACAGTACAGAGGTACAGTAAGACCTAGCTTAAAGGGGACATATAGTAAGACGATGGTCTTATATATTTAAGCTAGCAGTATTCAGAGCAAATCAAGAAGCAGACATGGTAAGCAAGAATGACAAATAAGAATATGATGAAATCACATGAAATCAATGAAGGAATAAGCACGATTATGAGACAAGTGACAAGAGAGTCCAATGAGTCGGACAGATGACCGATGGTGATGAGTAATTGTGTGAAAAGAAAGATAAGTCCAAGAAACAAACAAATAGGAGTGAATTGTAACAGCAACCAAACTATAGTTGTGGTCTTTTGATTTTTCAAACTTACATTGATCCAGTTGTCTTATAATCTGAGAATTAAAAAGACCAGTTGTAACTAGTCTATACCATCAGATACCATATAGTTTGACCTTGCCATTGATTTTGGTTTGATTGTCTTATTTTTTCAACTTTAAAAGACTGGTTGTGATCTGGTTGCCTCACTTTTAGAGCAAAAGACCAGACCAGACCAGACTCTTAATCACTAATCACCTTTTAGCTATTTTCCTTTGGTTTTGTCATTGGCTTTTGTCACACTCATTCTTTAACAAGTTATCACTATCTTTAAGAAAGTTTTTTCTTTTATCATTAAATCATGACATTCACATGCCCACTTTCATGCTGCTTTAGTTTGAAACATACCTGCTTTCACTATCACTACTATCACAGATGTTTTTATTGGATCAGATCTATCACCAGTCTGGAACATGCCTACTTTTGCCATTACTACTTGTTTTTATGTTTTGCTTGCTTTTGCTTGTGCCATCTATCAGCTAGGTTCTCCTACTTATCATTTTTGTTTTTACATTACTGTTGCTTTTCAGAACATGTACTTTAATTCACAGCATCCTGAGTGGATTGTAGCTAGTGGAAATTGTATAGATATAGTTTTCTAATATATAGTGGCTCAAAAAAACTGTCCTGATGTTTGCATGTTTTGCATTAAATGGCCCCTAACCCAGACCTAACATATGGGTGTATGAAATGAAGTACTCATCCTTGGCTTTCTATCTGTGCAAGGATCAAAGGATTTGGTTGAGATCTGATGAAATGGTGGCCATAACAAAATGACAGCTCATTGGGACAGTTTTTTGACTTTGTACTAGATAAGGTATTTAATACTTGGTATGACCTCCTTTTGCCTTTATAATTGCTTGAATCCTTCTAGGCATATTTTCTATCCATTTCTAACACTCCTCTATAGAAATCTTCCCCACTCTACCACCACCCTATCTCACAATTGATGAACACCTAAAGAAGCTTTCTCATACCCTGAAAGACATTTTTTGAGATGATTCCAAATGTGTTCAATGGGATTGAGGTCTGGAGACTAAGCTAGCCAATCCAAAAGCTTGATAACTTGAGCCTAAAACCAGTTTTTGGCTCTTCTAGAGGCAAACTTGGGATCATTATCTTGCTGAAAAATAACCTCCTTCTTAGGGATTCCAGATTCCTTCATGCTCTGCAACAATCCTCCCTCCAAAATGGCCACATACTGTTCAGCATTCATCCTCCCTTCTACCTAACTCAAAATTCCCACTCTATTCCACCCAAACCATTAGTGATTCTCCTCCAAACTTCACTATACCTTTGACCTCTCTAGAGATAAGCTCCTCTCCTGCCTTTTCCAAACATACTCCTGTCCATCTGACCAAATCCTATTGATTTTAGTCTCATCTGACCATATTACCCTCTTCTAGTCCTCTACAGTCCAATGCTGGTACTTGAGAACAAATTTCAACCTCTTCTTCCTATGGATAACAGTAAGAAGGGGTTTCTTTTTCTTTACTACAGCCTTAAGAGAGGCCTCCTGGAGGGTATTTCTGAGCAGACAGTGGTGGTGATGATGGAATTGATGAAATGGATAGTCTAGACTACATTGTTGGCCTTGCTAGTAATGATTTGCTAGACTATAGCATGCTTGTTGGTAGAGGAGAGTTTTGACGAACATCCACCACAATGGTTTTCCTTCTCTAGTTGGACTTCCTGAAAGACCCTGGCCACAGTAGACTTTCCTATGCCAGTTTGAGAAACAATTTTTCAACAGGAAAGATCAAGAGAAGCAAGAGAGATGATATTATCCCTTTAGGCAACAGAGATGTGTTTCATGATGGAAAATAGGAAATATATTTGTGATGGCATAGTTTATATAGGTTGTATTATTATCTATTATATAAAGGTAACATAATATAGTATTTACCTAAGTTATGTAACTATCTTATAGCACTCCAGGGTCTAATGTATGTACATAATAGCCATTTAAAGTCAAAAAACTGTCCCAATGAGCTGTCATTTTGTTATGGCCACCATTTCATCAGATCTTAACCAAATCCTTTGATTCTTACATGGATAGAAAGCCAAGAATGAGTACTTCATTTCATATATCCATATGTTAGGTCTGTGTTAGTTAGGGGCCATTTAATGCAAAACATACAAACATTGGGACAGTTTTTTGAGCTACTGTATGCCAGCTAAGGAGTCTGTTATGTCTAATAAGTATGACCAACTAACTAAAGTATTAGCTAATATTGTTTAGATGTCTCATATTATATCTTATCAAAGAACTAAGTAATAAAGTTACCTTACTGATAAACACCTATGTATGAACTATTGTTCTAAATGTATCTAAGTCATGGAAAACATCTACAGTGGCTCAAAAAAGTGTCCCAATGTTTGCATGTTTTTCATTAAATACTCCTAACACTGATAACTCCTAACCTAGGATCTAACATATGGGTACATCAAATAAAGTACTTACTCTTGGCTTTCTA
>JBBPKZ010000104.1:0-10151 GCA_038089575.1 Phylloporus pelletieri
CCGCCCAAACCCAGCTTCGTATGGAAGGTGCTTCCGCACCATCCCCCGGGGTTACTGGAAGCAATCCCACATCATCTCGTCCTACCTCATCCACCGCTGGCCATGGTCAGCGCAGTCCATCAGATGCCATTGGACCCAAACGCAAGGGTCGCCCCTTAAAGCCAGTCGCGACAGCTCGCGACAGCACCCCAATTACCTCCTCAGACTTGCGCAATTTTGGCAACGAGGCCACCACGTTGCCACAATCACAATCTCATTTATCATCGCATACGCATTCCCACAAATTTGCCGCATCGCGGGCTACACGCTTACAAGCCAGAGGCTCAAAGTCAAAATTAGCTGCCTCGAGGCTACCTTCAAAATCCCAGGCCAAAGGCACGATCGCAAAGAGATCAGTCTCTTCAAAGAAGGAGCAGGATCTCCATGATTCTGCTGATTCTGACATCCACCTAAGCGACGCGTCCTCTGGACATTTTCCTACCTTTGTTTCGGCTGATGGCTTGACGTCGGAGGCCTCTGAGTCATCCGAGTCTGGCTCTGACTCCGAATCGGCATTCGGCTCCGACCTCGAACTTGCCGCGGAGGAAAAAAATTACATCGTCGCAGAGCAAAGGCGTCATGACAAGGCTCGTATTCTTCGTGAGCTGTTGGGAGATGATGCCCCAAAACACAAAGACCCGAATAATCGTTGGGTCATCCGTCCCCGGAAGAAGAGTGTTGGCCTCAGCGATGTGGACATGGAAGGTGACTCCGATGAAGTCACGGAGGAGGACGACGAGGACGACGAGGAAATGGACGAGGACGAGGAAGACGACGAGGCGGATGATCAAGCTTCGCGGGTGTACACAGGCCTCGCGACTGGGTGGTCGGATGACGAAGAATCCAACTTCGACGCTGACCTGTTCTTTACCAATCTCACGGACACGTCAGACGATGACTCATCTGAGACTGACGGCAGCCATCTTCACGATTCTGCTACCAACCCTTTGGCCAACAGCGTCAATAGCCTGCGGAGTGCAGACTTGGAAGTCACGGAAGCGTGGGATGGACAGGTTGTCTTCACCAATGGTTCAAATGGTGACCACGGAATTCTCGATCTCGCATTCGAGGCCAATGCAGCCCAATTGCTCGCATCAGATTGTGCCTCAGTCAGTCAAAGTAGCGACGTTGAAATGCGCACTAGTGACGATGCAGGGGATGAACTCGACGGTGACTCGGAGTTTGGTGGAAGTGACGGCGACACTACGGAAGAGGAACTTGTCGACGAGCATGGACTTCCTACCTCCCACGCGATGAAGCTTTTTCAGTCGCCATTCAGCATCTCATCTATTGACCCCATGTCGACGGTTAGTCCAAACATCTCTCCTGCGTCGTTTTCTAGGCGCTACCCATTGTCGACCTCTTTGGACTCGCCCCGCCCTGCTGACATTCTGGCCGGGAAAGTGATCTGGGAAGAGACGGACCAACCGCACCCTGATAGTGCGGAAAGTAGTGGTGGGGCGAGCCCTCGTTCTATCGCCCGAGTTTGCGTGCCTATTATGGGCGAATTTTGTCTGGCGTCCCCGAAGGCAGTCGTCCTTACTGGTGTGAATAAGGACGTGCCGTCTCCATACCCTCGCAGGCGAAGAAGGTTCTCCAGCAGCGCTGGAAGCTTCAGCAGTGTATGTATTACTCACGTTGTAATATCTGTCAATCTCACGAAATTCCTTAGATGGACCTCCGCGGTCGTACGGCGAGATTGTCAATCTACTCTTCATTGCCCCCGCCTTCCGATGAACCGTCATCCGAAACACCGCCTGACATCACTCTTGGAGAACCAATCAAGCTAGATGATGTCCTGGACCCTACGTTCCTTGACTCGGAACCCGAAATGCAAACGCAGACTATCTCTGATAGTGAGGGCGAGCAGAGGCTCGCTCGGAGCCTAAGTCGCTGGGACCGCGTTCCCGTTGGTGCTTTCCGTTTTACGACCTCCGATGTTCCTCTTTCGCCAGGCTGGACCTCTGAACCAGCCAAATCCTCTGTCCCTGGAGCGTCCTACGGAAACGTCTTGAAAAATAGCCCCCTTCACACTATGCTTTGGAGTGACAAGAGCGTCAAGCAGAACCAGCGCAAATCGAGAGGAGCAAACATTTCGCCCGTGTTGCTCCCCGTCCGCGATGGCGACCGTACACCTACCCATGTTCCGTATCATCATGATCTTCATTCGAACCACCGCCAGCAACAACAGCAACAGCAACAGCATCCACCCTTTAAATCCCGAAAAGAGTCTCGCAGGGAGAGGAAGATGCTGAAACGCAAGACTCATGCACCCACTTACCAACACTATGATCATCACCAACGCCACCATCGTCGAAACCACCACCCAAACATGAAAACCCGAGGCAACGCATCGGCGCAACGCACGTTTTTTAGCTCGCCTACCTCCGCTCCAGCTTTGAGCATCTGAAATTCATTCCTATTGTTGTACTCTTTGTTGCCACTTATTCCATGGCCATGGTCCATATCCACCTTCACTAACTGCATTTCCATAGCCCCTCCGTTTCTCCCTTTAATTCACTGTATCTCGGGCATGGAGTATATCTGCTCTGGCCTCGTTTTATTACCTGTGTATTGTTGGCAAGGTGAATGTTGTCTTGTAGTACGCTACACCTGGAAATGCAATCAGTAATTATTTGCATGAACACGTGACACGCGACCTTCTACCAAACGTTTACATCCACTGCCAGCTCGAATGCGCCCCAGCTTTGATGGAAGACCCTGATGTCGTCGATACGTCTGATGTCGAGGAACGTGAAGTACTCGCTTTCTCTGAAGAAAATCTCTCGCCCAGCTCTACCTTGACACCACTGAAGAGTGTCCATGTGTGTATTTTCGTGTCTCCTCAAAGTTCCGTCACGGAAGAGTACCACCAGCGTCGTCTTGGTTCTCTTTCGGCACTGAGGACACGCCAGGACCGGTTTAGCGATCATGAAATGGATAGCGCATCACCGCGGAAACGTATCAAGGTTTGATAAGTTCCCCAGTCTTCATCTAACATTGATATCCTCTCAAAGATCACCCACAATACGGACCCAATCTCCCCCGACACTACTCACTTAGTTGAAGCCTCTTTTCCAGGCAGCGGAAATCCAGAGGTGGCACCATTAGAACAGATTCTGCGTTCACCTTCGAAGTACTCCGGAGAACCCATGCTTGCGGGCGAAGAAGAAGAAGAGCCATCAGTGTCGTCCATACATCGCGATGTTTCTCTACCGTTGGATTGTGATTCTCTATTTTCTTCGCCACGCCGACTGGTATATTCCTCTGAAACGACTCGAGTTTGGTCGCAGGCCTTGGAGTCGCATTCTGCCTCCCAGCCACTTCCACAATCCCCATCGCGCTCGCATTCTATTACTACCGATAGCGATCTCCTCTTCTCGTCTCCTTACCGTCCCACAACCCCTCCCCCGACTTCACAACGATCACACAATCAATCTAATTTTGCAAGACAGAAGCTGCACTCGATCCCTTCGTCACCTTTGACACCCGTTTCTTTGGCTTCTCTTCCACAGACGCCTTCACAGTCGCCGGATCCAATTCAGCTTCTTTCCCCTCGACGTCCCAAGACCCCACTTTCACCTATGTCACGTTCTGCTTCACCAGCTGCCCCTCACCCTGACCATTTACCTCCTGTGGAGGTACCAGAGGATCCACAACCGCTTAGTCGCTATTCGTTGCGTCGTCGAGAGGCTCGGCAGCTGAACCCGTATGCCTGGGATAAGTTGTTGTACAAACAACAACTAAAGTCCCACCCTGACGCTATCGTGAAAATTCGAAGCCCTCAACGTGGCACTGGATCCGGTGGGGTCGGACAAGATGGAACGCAAGACGAATTCACATTTCCCTTTGATAATCCAGACGAAGATGGCGATTACGTGGATGCAGAAGTTAGGAGGAGGAACAAGGCGCCGAGTCACGATGAGTCAGGTGTAGATACCCGGGAACAGATGAGCGAGAGTTGGTTACCCGAAACATTGAAGGAGCTATCGAGCAGTGATGAAGATGACATTGAGTCCCGTAAATTGGCCAAAAGGATTCGCAGGGAGCGAGAGAAAGCAGAGGCAAAAGCCAGAGCTGAAGCCAGGAGAGCTGCCGCAGAGGCTCGCAAAGTAGAAATTGAGAACCGGAAATCGGTGAAGAGAAGGCACAAACCGTTTCCAGTACGTGAGGATGCTGATGGCGGAGCTACACATACCCCTCAAAGAAGTCCCCCCACTGTAAGTCTCGTGTAACGCTTGATTATCTCCCTAAATTTGGGCTGTCAATCAGGGGCCATCGTCTCCGGACCTATTCTCCCGGACGCACTCGGAGCCCACTATGTCACCACGTCTCTCATCTCCTGCAAGATCAACGGTCAGACAGCCCACAGCATCTCGGGCGTCTTCTCATTCCCCCAACCCCAGTTCGAGACCTCGATCACTGGATTTCAGTGCTTACCTGCAAGATGACTCGTACTTATTCAATTACAACGACTATGAGGAGCCACTCCCGCGGAATCATTCACCGGTTAATCGTTCTGGTACTCAGTCCGCTCCATCAAGTCCTTCCGGGCCGCCAACAACATCTGGTGCTAGTGCTTTGCTGTCGAATACGTCGGGAATGGACTCGGACTCAAATCCGTCTTCAGTCGTCGAGATGAGCTCCAAGGACAGAAAACGTCTTCGTGTGCTGAAACGTATGATGCCAGCCGCGATGGTTACACGAGAACTCAGGATTTCCAACGCACCACGCTCTCAGCTTGTGCGTCCGAGGGTCCCAGCGGAATCTTCTGGGAGTGAGGCGGAGGAGGTTCCAGCGATACCCGGAATTGCAAGGGTTCGAAAGGGACGGTACAAGGATATAGAGATCCGAGGAGACCCTGAGAGTTCGGACGTGGAACCTCCCATAGAGGGGTATGATAATGACGGGAAATGGAGGGCTAGTCCAGGTGTGATGGAATTCCTTTCTGACGAAGAGTCAGCCGTTATGGTTAAGAGGACGCGACATGCTTCGCCGAAGCATAGACGCGAGGACGACGTCATCTCGCTCAGTGACAACTCTACACCAGAATATTCTTCGGAAGACTCGGGAAGTAGCGGTGGTGGTGACGAGCAAGTGCATCAGTCGCTCTTTGATCGTCCCGCAAGAGGACCTGCGCGCGAAAGAAGTCTCATCGACTGGATGCTGAGTCGGACGAGAATTTCCGGTAGGCCAAAGTCTAAACCCAAGCAACCGATAGGGCGGCGAAAGCCTCGTGGATCTGGGGCACCTAGGCTGAACATTGTCACAAGCGGCGCCAGACGTTATGGAGAACACCATCAGACTCTCTTACCTTTTGTCAGGACTGATACGAATTCGAGCGTAACGCCGTCGACCAGGCATAGCTCAGACCACCAGGATCGGACTGTACATCTCGACCAGGACACCGTCGAGGAGCGCAGGAAACGGAAAAAGAAACGGGGGCAGCAAACCGGAACCAACCAAGGACCACTCTACAACATTCATCATGATGCAACACGTATTACGTCGAAGCATCGTGGAGGCCGAGGGAAGAACACGCTTGTGATCGAGCACGACGATAACGAATTCAGGCAGGCCCTGGATCCGGGATGGAGAGCTGAAGTAGAGAGGTGGAACAAGCCTGTCTCTCCCGCTCGCCATTCCGCTACAAACCTACCCAAAAGTGCATCGACCGCTCCTCGACCACGCGTATATCGTCGAACGTCTCCCCAACCACAACATGAAATCCCGCTCCCACTTTATTTTCAACGCCAAGAGGAGCCGCTGCCATTTGTTCGCCATGTCGTCATCGACATGAACATTACGCCACTTCCGTCCGGGGTCAAGTTCGCGTCTTCGTCGTACGTTGGAAAAGGCCTCCTATATCAACTTGTTGCGGTCACATCAGGGAATTCGGAAGTCACGCGACCGGTGTCTTGCGATATGCAAGGACTCGAGATCGGACCCACGACGTCCGCTGCGGTCTTTGGTGCACTGTTCGGTCCACTGTGCGATCGCCTCATTAGTGCGTTGCGCGAATTCGCTACTGATAACGTGGATGCAATGAAGGAATGGGAGCCTGTGACACACGCTTCAAGCCAACTTCTTTCGTGGCTCGCGGTTCATGCGGAAGACGAAGAGTTTACTGCTCTCGAGGTGACACTACGAGAGTACTTGGATGGATTGTTGCTTGTCCTGGATGCGCTCGAAGCGAATATCTTTACACTGACTGCCTATTGGTTCGTCATAGAACTCTCCGCCCGCCTTGCGACCGGTGTCAAGTACAGACGGGGGTCCGTAGAGAATGGTCAACTCGTTCAATCAGCGAAGCAGCTCGTCCAACGTATGTTGGCTATCGACTTGCAGCCAGCCTTTGCTACTTTTCGTGCAGCAGAAGGCGACGCGGATGATACATTATTACCCAATCGAGTTGCTGAGTTGTGGATATGTCTCGTGCACTTACTCTCAAGTTTCGAAACCAGCCCGCAAGTAGCTCTTGGTCACCCCCTCTGGCGCTTGCTCACCAAATTGTATCCCGAATCTTCTCCCACTGGTCTAGTAGCAAGTGAAGACATGTGGCGCACGATTTTTAGTCTCTGTGCTATTTCGCAATTCTCCGTCCACGGATTGTCGACCTCTGTTTTCCGACTT
This sequence comes from Phylloporus pelletieri, assembly GCA_038089575.1. Lineage (NCBI taxonomy): Eukaryota > Fungi > Basidiomycota > Agaricomycetes > Boletales > Boletaceae > Phylloporus > Phylloporus pelletieri. Next base: position 6,673 of record JBBPKZ010000104.1, read on the forward strand.
CCAGCAGCTTGGGAACTTGTAGCTATTGCTCTCAAGAAGATTATACTGACTGCCGAACCGGAGCGGCAACTCCCACAACATACCCTTAAGAAACGGGATGACTACGTATCGCATGTTGTCTCCAGGTGTTTTCTTTTGTGGAGCCAATGGAAATGGCGCCTCGATGATGGCATTGCCTTGTTCAAGTCTCTTCAAGACATTTTCCGATCGCGCAACTTTGCCAATCTCCTCCATGAACGCTCAGCTCCCATGGGCTTTTTTGAGAATGGCGATCTGGAGTTGCTTTCCAAGCGGGACGCGCACGACACCGTTTTTGAGCTGTTCCTCAAATTGGTGGTGCAGGCTGTTTGTCTGCTAAATGCGAATATCGAACTAGACCCAAAGCAACGCTCCGTGAACATCAAGAAACTCCTTCAAATGGCCGTCCCCGTGAGCCCCGTCCCTTTCTCCCGTTCCGCCCCTCCCTCCACACACTCCCTTTCCATGCTGGTGAACCGGTTTAGTGCAATGGCAGTTGCTATACACCTTGATCCTACATCTGCCAACGTCAAGTTCCGTGTCAGCCAGGCGAGGCGGTGCGTGAACTTTAAAGATGCAGATGACCAGTCGAGGGTGGCATGTGTATACGGGATGATGAATTTTGCGATGATTGTCCGGCATCACAAAATTGCTAGTGGGCTAGAAGCAGTGCTGGAATGGTTGGGAGAAATGGCTGATGTACTCATGGATGAGTACAAGGAGGGCGAAACGGGTGCTGTGAGGAAGAAGAGGGCCACAACCTTGATCCAGTTGCTACTTGGATCGGTGAGGCGCGTAGTCGAGACCCCATCGTTGGACAAGGGACAGAGTTGCGCAGAGTATCCGGACCCGGCGCTCTTGAACGGTTGTAAGCGATTTTGTATTCGCTCCTTTCGCAGCTCATGTTGGTTAGCTTGGGTTACGAGAGTGTTTAACCCTCGGACTGAACTAATTACGATTCAGCAAACGGGGGTCGAGATTCGGATGCTCGTACAGTCATTTCTGAATGCTCGGCTCAAGGCACTGCCAGAAGTTCAGCCGCCCGTTGTCCACAGCCTCGAGAGTCAGGAGAGCCAGGATGAGTATGACAGGTTGCCTTTGGATTTAAATGATGAAGAGCTCCTGGCCGCACTTGGTGAGGAGGCTGAGGCTTCTGCAGTTGCTGATCTCAAGCTGAAAGAAGACGCACTGTGCAATGTTTGCTTCTCATGACCTGTTGTTTGTGACATTGTCTTACCATATCATATAGGTTCTCGACAAGTCCATTACACCCGCGGTGTACCGCCTCGTCTGTAAACATTTCGGCGAAAATGAACAAGCAAAGAACGGTACGATGGGTGTTCAGGCTGCTGATGACTGGATAGATTGTTGGGTTGGCTGTGCAAATGTTCTCGTCCAGAACAATCACAAGGTAGAAGCGTTTGACACTGAGTCTCTCCGCATACTTTACTGTTGTCTACTAGGACTGGGGGTTATACATGAAGCTCGGCCAACAATCTTGGGAAAAGATCATTAATGATTCATGGCGTCGTCGAGTTGGGCTGCGTTTCAACCTCACGCTTCTTCGTCTCGATCCAAGAGCGTACAGTGTAAGACAAAAGTACGTTTCCGTCTGACGATCCTGATTGATGGGGCTCCTGCAGAAAACCAAGAATGACTTCATCGCAGTGCTGTTAGTGGCCACTTTGTCATACAAGGCGACGATAGAGCATGAGTACGCAAGTGTTGTGCTATCGCTGGATGGGTTACAACACCCCCTTCTTCGTGGTGCTCTGGTCGATCCTGTACCTGGGACGAAAAAGTATGAAATCAATCGAGGGGACTATGACGCAGTTCGGGAACGGTTGATCGACAGTCAGTCGGGTTTCGTTGCACGTTATTGTTATCATGACCATTGTCCTAGCTGTCTTTTTGAACACGGCTGGATGTCTTCGCACAAGGGTGGATGCCGAGAGTCAGACGTATGTGGAAATGGTGGTTATGATGCTGTCGACGATGCGTGACATTTACCAGGCAAGTGTTCGTCGTGTTCTGTTAGAAATGCTCTTACATGTAACAGGAATTGGGGGAAGAGAGAGTGGAATATGGTGTATTTTGTCGGAGGGTGCTTGATGTGGTGTTGAGCCATCCTGAGCTGTCCTCTCACCCGAGATTATTGCATGTGCTTGAGTGGACAATAGGTTAGGGTTATGTATTAGGTAATCCAAGATGATGCCCAGCCGCGCACTGTGTCGGTCGGATCTCTCAACTCTCACTTGGTGTGCAGCCATGACGGGGCTCATCTCTCCAAAACCGCTCTCGTATTTGCAGCACACCGCCCAGTTCAATCCATACCAACAGCAGCGTCTCGCGGGCTCTGCGCTTTCCGGGTACTCCGAGACCCCCTCGCTCGGTCTGCAACCCCATCAGCAACACATCATCGGCATCCATGAGGAGAACAAAATTTACACCCTGGTCATCGATTTGATGGACCCCAATACAAGGGAGAGCGCCCTTCTGGAGCTGAGCAAGAAGAGAGAGCAGTACGATGATCTCGCGCTCGTCCTTTGGCATTCCTTTGGTGCGTGCTGTGCGTCCGACACCCTTCAACCCGTCTGATGCCACCCAATGTAGGCATTATGCCCGCCCTTCTTCAAGAGATCGTCTCCGTTTACCCCCTCCTGTCCCCACCTAATCTCACCGCCCATGTTTCGAACCGTGTGTGCAACGCCCTCGCCCTCTTGCAATGCGTCGCTTCTCATTCGGAGACGCGTCAGCTTTTTCTCAGTGGTATGGCGCTCTACAAATACTGTCTCCGATGGTAGCTCACATACCCGCTAGCTCATATTCCCCTGTTCCTTTATCCCTTCCTCAACACGACTTCAAAGACACGACCTTTTGAATACCTTCGTCTAACCTCACTCGGTGTCATTGGTGCTCTTGTCAAGGTACCAACCTCTGCCACGTTATCGCCATCATTACTAATAACAATTCGCAGCAAAATGACAACAACACTGTCATTCATTTCCTGCTTTCGACTGAAATAATACCCCTTTGCCTGCGTATCATGGAGACCGGCTCGGAACTCTCAAAAACTGTTGCGATTTTCATCGTGCAGAAAATTCTTCTGGACGAAACCGGCCTGACATATATATGTCATACGTATGAGCGCTTCTACGCCGTCGGGACCGTCCTCAGCAACATGGTGAATCAGCTCGTGGAAACTCAAGCTGTGAGACTGCTAAAACATGTTGTACGCTGTTACCTGAGGCTGAGCGACAACATGAGGTATGTTCACACGCTGGGCGGTGGGTGACGTGGGCTAATGAAAGTTTAGGGCGAGGGAAGCGCTGCGGGCATGTCTTCCCGAACCGCTCCGTGACCAAACTTTTAGTGTCCTTCTCAAGGTCCGTACCTTTGTTATTGTGCCGTCCAGTCCGAAGCGCTTATTACTTTGGCAGGGCGACATGGTCACGAAGCGC
>JBBPKZ010000105.1:0-10092 GCA_038089575.1 Phylloporus pelletieri
AGTTCTGTTTCATATCCTCGTCAATGGCACGCTGGACAATTTCGATAGCTTTCTAACAGATCGGTGAGATGGTTGGCGATGGAGAAGCAGAAGCGCTTACGTCCAGATTGGTTTGATTTGACATCTCGGAAGAACGAGTGCGGCAGGTCTGAGGACCACGGTTTTCGGAAGGGGATTGGAACGAAGATAAAGGTGAACACAGCCACAATGCATTCAGCTCTTTTGCAACCAACTTCGAGCGATGCAGACTCCCAAAGATACATCCATCCCAACGCAGCTCTTTTCCAGCATCGTGCCGAATCTGATCACTGTTCTCAGACGCACGCAAAGTGCTGAGGGTGTTGTCACACCGCAGGCAAAGCAGGCTCTTTTGCAGGCGGTATGCCAACTACGCCTGACCTCAGTGCACGTCATGGCTGAAAAATCCAGTAGACCAATGACTTGAAGAGCACATTGGCACAAGCTAAAGATTATGCTGCTGCTCTCCCTGGTGGTGAATTGAACTTTCAAGAGCAGGATGAACTTATTTTGATGCTAGAAAAGTTGAGGGATCATAAATGGTAGATCATTTTGTCCACTTGTGGTGCATTTGCATGATTGAAAGCTTCTATGTGGTCAGGCAGGAACTTGTATACTTTGCACACAAAGCAACAAGTGATGCTAGTCTTGTTATTCAAGCGGCAAATACCAAGATGGAAGTAGATTCAACAGCCTCTACTCCTTTTGGATCATAGGTTGATCTCAATGACTATGCATGTGTTATTATTATTCCAGCTTGAGAGATAAAAGTATCAATAGCAGCCATCATCAGGAAAAAGGCAAATGTCTAATATTGACTAAATACTATCTACATAAATCAAACTATATCAGCTAATGACAGCTTGCTTAGTGTCAAAACCATGCCAATTCCTAAGGGAAACTCTGGAACTCTGGAGTTTTGGGTTGGACAGATGGGATGTTGGCTTCACCTTGTGTGGTGTGCCCTTGTTGAAGTCTGGTCCCTTATTTGGTCAGATGGTCAGAGGTTGGAGAAGCAGATGAAAGTCCTAAGACTTTGAACAAGAGGAGACAATAGGGAATTGACTGATAATATTTGAACTAGAGTACATGATCAGAGTACACAAGGTTTATATGTATATGAAAACAGATGTCTGGATTGGGATGGAAAACACTATTGGAGGTAGTGTTAACAGAGCAGTATGCCAGAGGAAGTAAAACAATCAAGGAAGAAGGCTGTAAATACAGCAGTGGGTGGAGTCTAAGAGCAGGTCTAAATACAAATGGAATAAAGAAAGACTAAAGGAGATTGGAATGAAGTCCAGGATCTCTGGACAGTGTCTTGGTAGAAAACACATTGGAGTTCATAGTGAAAGAGGTCTGGAATGAGTGGAGATAGCAGAGTTGACTTATCTAAAGTCATGTATATGACACTTAGTCATAGCACTATAAGTACATCTGGAAAAAAGTCATCAACAACATAGTACTATGTAGTCAGAATAGCACTCATAGTCCTGGTAGTCTTCTTAAATTTATATAGTACACAGTCATCAGCAAAACAAACATTCACTTTGAACCTACTTTGAGCAACTTTAGACACACTTTCACAGTCATACTTTTAAAGTAGATTACAACTTTTAAAGTAGATCCTTCATCTTTAAAGTAGACCCTTCAACTTTAAAGTCACTTTATGGCCACTTTCATACACTTTGCAGCTTTCCACTTTAGCACTTACAAAGTAGATCCTTCATCTTTAAATCACTTTATGGCTACTTTCATACACTTTGTAGCTTTCTACTTTAGCACTTGCAACTGCTTTAGGCTCAACCAAACAAAATGAAAACAATGCAATACATATTCAAAAACTAGTACAGAACAGACAGTAGTAACAGATAGATACAAAGGGAGAAGGTAAGCAGGCGAGAGGAAGGCAATAGTGACATCATCGTGTCACTGTTGTGTTACACACATCATTGCATGACAGGTGGGTGAGAGGGAGCTGTGTTGTTGTCACAACAAGAGAGGAGGCAGGTTGTCGAGAAGATGCCAAGGGTGCCATATTGACGACAAGTTGTCATGTCACGATGGCGTTGCATCAACAATTTTGTTGTCGTGTCATTTTTGTTGTTGTGTTGTTGTCACGACGAGAGAGGTGGGTGGGCGGGAAGGTGCTGCATTGACAATACATTGTCATATTGTCATCGTGATGAGGAGAGGAGGCAGGTGGGTGAGAGGAAGACAACAGCAACACGTCGTCATGTTGCCATTATGTTGCACACGTCATTGTGTGGCAGGTGGGTGAGAGAGCATCGTATCGACGACATGATGAGGGGAGGAGGGAGGTAGGTGAGAGGGAAGCTTGTCACTGTCATGTCATGCATGTCATTGGGTGGCAAGTGGGTAAGAGGGTGCTGCGTTGACAACACGTTGTCGTCACTATGAGGGGAGGAGCGATGGGAGCGAGAGGGAAGTATGTCACGTCGATGACAGGCCATCGTGTCATGCACATCATTGTCTGGTTGTCATGATGAAGGGAGGAGGTAAGTGGGTGAGAGGGCAGTGACAGGTGTGCAGTTGCGCACATCATTGTCATGATCTCATCCTTGACCTGTTGCCACTGCCACCATCTGCTTCTCATCGCATCATGGTTGAGGTCGTTGTCGCAACCTTGTCCTTGATGCATTGTCATCATCCCCTTGTCCTTGCCATGATTGTGTCTGCAACACGTTGTTGTGGTCATTGCTGCGTTCTTGATGTCCTCACCCTTGACGCATCGTCGTCATTGCCCTCATCATCACTGTCGCTTGCTCATTCTTGTTGCGTCATTGATGGCTGGGATGAGGTGGCATGGGGTACGTTGAACGGGCTGTTGAGCTCACTGGAAGGGGCGAGTGGGGGTAGGCACAAGGTGCACTTGTTGGTGACCTTAATGTCGCCAGTTGTCACTGTGGTGGTATTGATGGCATAGGATCATCGACAACATACCATTGTCATTGTTCGTGCCCTTCAGGTGGCGGCGGTGGTGCTGGTGCAGTCATGTACATTGTCGTGCCCTATAATCTGGGTGCGGTCATGCATGTCATTGTGTCCTATAGGTGATGATGTGAGTACAATGATGTATATGGTGTTGTTGTCATTGCATTGTGAAGTTCTGTGGATGGAGTCACATATGTAGTGGGATGGATGGATGGAACTGCACATGGAGAGACTTTGGCAAATTTTGAGCTGAAGCGCTAACTAATGACTTTGCCAGTCTCAGGCTCAGGCCTCCTACCCAGCTTGCTTTCTCACACTCTCACACCATTGCATCCACCTCATCTACTCACCCTCTCTTGCCCTCTCGCCACATCATCCCTGCTGCACCCACACCACTGCCACTGCCTGGATGACGATGATGACGAATGTTATTGATGGCCTAGTGCCATCAATAACACCATGACAACAATATGCACAACCATGCACCTGGAGGATACAACAACGCAATGTTGTCAATGGCCCAGCACCATTAACAACACTTCAACGACAATTACATGTGCACAACTGCATGCCAGCCACAGTGACAATGGCGAGGATGATGCAATGTTGTCGATGGCCCAATGTCATCAACGACACCACGATAATGATGACACATGCACCTGGAGGATGACATGACATCATCATCACACCCACACTGCCACCGACGAGAATGTGATGGAGCAATGTCATTGATGACTCAGCACCATCAACGGCAATATGAACGATATGTGCATTGCTATTTTAGGCTACTTTAGCACTTGACAAGACTTGTAGCATGCATGTACAAATAGACTTTGACACTTTATGGACTTTGACAGCTTTACCTCATTGAATTACTTCACAGAATTGTAAAAGTGCCTGAAAGTGATGTAAAGTGATGTATAGATTTGCTGATGAACCTCTTTTTCCATTCCAAGTTCACAGTAGATACAATCAGGGTGGCCCAAAGGCCAATATCAGCTTAAGCACCCATTGATAGCCAGAAAGTATTGATGTGTGATAAGAGATCGGGTCCTTTCTAGGCAGCTTCCGATTTTCTGCAAGCTCAACTAGGGAGACAAGGAGTATCTGCAGAAGGGTGAGGACATAGTTTATCAAGGCCTAGCATAGTTGGAGCAGTATTGTAGGCATTGTCACAGTTGCAATTGCATGCGAGCATCTGAGTCTGTATTGATTCTCCGACCAACAGGTTGCCAGGAAGCCAAACTCACAGTTGCTTGGGACAAACAAGAACACATATGGACATTTCAATCCATATTGGCCCTTAGCATGATGGACATGTCTTAGCATGACTGACACTAATAGTACTTTATCCGCTTGTTAGACTTATTAGTCTTTCTCTTACAGTGTTCAGATAACTCCAGATAACTCCAGTTTTGTCACTCCCCATTGTTCAAAACAAAACATGATAATTTTACAAAAATAAATATAATAGTATACATATTTAATAAATATACTATCTCAAATAGGAGAGGACCGACCCACTCCATCCTATTTGATATCTCCCCTCTCAGACTAGAACTTATTCCAGTCCCTGTCCATCAGCTAGGCTTGAGTATTTGGTGTTTGCGCCAACTGCTTCACCTTAAACCCCAACCACTTCACACCAGCTATACAAAACGAAATATTAATACCAATTGATTGGTATCCACTTATCTGGCCTGAATAGAGCCATTGCCTGTGAAGGAGCATGGTGGTAGTCATATAGGTGATGATTATTATAATAATTTGAAAGAAAATAATGGTGGGGAGGACAAAGAGGGTGATTGCGGCCATTAGTATTGATGATAATGGAGGAGGTATGGAATAGAGAAATTTAATTGAGTACTCACCACTTTTAAGCATGTCAGTAATGGTTGTAGGAGGGTCCAAATAACCCTACTATGATGACAACTCTAAGGAGTCCCATGAGACAACATATCTCAAAAAGAAAATTTGCCACACTAAAGGTGAAGGGGTGGTCGCATGCAAGGTTGAGAAGATCCATGTGTGGTAAGATGGTGAAGTGAATAGCAGTCAGATGTCAGTTTATATCTATTGCATGTGTACAGGAACTTCCTGTTTCATAGTAATATCAGACTTTATCAAAGTCCAGTCATAGCAACTGCAGATATGATCTAAGTCCAATCATATCTTGGATCTTTCCAAAACAATCTCATGTGAGATTCTTTGTAAATATATCTGCTTTTTGTTTTCCAGTCTCAATATAGAAGAGTTTAATTAGACCTTCTTGGACGCTTTCCTGAATGAAATGATAAGGGATGGCTATGTGCTTAGTATGTCCTTCCTGTGCTGGGTTTGATGCCAAGAAGATGACACCTTGATTATCCACATATAGGTGGAAGGGCAGTATCTTGTTTCCAATTTCCAAAAACACTGAATTGATCCAACTGAGTTGTTTAGCAACTTCAGTCATCCCAACACATTCAGCTTCAGTAGAGGATAATATGACCTTGCATTGTTGTCTTGATAGCCATGAAACAATACCATCTGCAAGGAATATACAATAGCTGGTTGTTAATCGGCATGTATCAATGTCACCTGCCCAATCAGTGTCATTGTATGTAAAGAGACCTAATCCAGAATTTCCCTTATAGGTTAAGCATAGATCTCTGGTAGTTGCCAAGTACCATACTATGTATAGTGTATATTGTAAATGTTCTTCCATTGGATTTGCAGAGAATTGTGATATCTTGATTACTGAGAAGGCTAAATCAGGTCGTGTTCCTAGTATGATGTAAAGTAATGATCTGATAACTGATTGATAATGACTTTGAAGTAAAGCATTCAATTCTTCTGTTGATGATTGGAGATTATATCCGGATGGTAGAGGAACATGAGTAGGCCTGTAGTTTTGCAGTTCAAATTACTTGGTAACTTTCTCAGTATAAACGATCTGATCTAATCTTAGAGTTCGTTTAGTTCAATCTCTGATAATCCTTATTCCGAGATATTCTTTAGCTTCTCCCATATCTCGACTTTCCCAGTAAATTATGAATTCCTGTTTTTTGTGAATGAGTAGAGATTTGTTGTTTCTAATGAAAAGAGCATCATCAGCATAGATCAACATTATGATAATGTCACCTTTGTAAAAGTAGACATAAACTCCTGGCCCATCGGAGTGAATTCAATTAAATCTCATTTGTAGGAGGGATTTATGCAAAGCTTTGTTCTATTGTAGGGCTGCTTGTTTGAGGCCATAGATAGCTTTGTGTAACCTGCAAACCTTAGTCTCTTTACCTTTCTGTACAAAACCTTCTAGTTGCATCATATAGATCTCTTCATCAAGATTGCCAAAAAGAAAGGCAGTCTTCACATCTAGTGTCTCTATTTCCCAATCTTCAAGTGTAGCTAAAGCAAGTAACAGTTGTAATGTTTTAAATCTTGCAACTAGAGAGAACATTTCCTCAAAATCTATTCCGAAGATTTGAGTAAATCCCTTTGTAACAAAGCATGCCTTAGTTCGCCTGTCACTTTTCTTAACAAACACCCATCTTCCCGTGATAGGTTTTCAACCTAGTGGAAAATCCATTAGATCCCAAACTTTCCTGTCTTTCATAGACTTTATTTCCTTATCACAGGCATTAAGCCATTCCTTCTGATATTCTTTAGGCAGTTTAAAAATATCTTTGTATTGTCATCAGAGATTAGTACAAGGTCAGGTTTGTTATACTCTTCAGAACATCTTGGAAAAGAGAATTTATTGAATATGACACTGCTTGCTATCACAATCTTTCGATCTTGAGCATCATAGAAATGATATCTGTTAGTTCCTTGAGGATAACCTATAAAAATCATCTCTTTGGCTTTCAGAGAAAGTTTGTCTTTACAATCTTCTTTATGAATGAATATGTAAGCTCAACAACCAAATACTCTAAAACCAGAGATATCTGGTTTCTCCTGTTTTGGGTCCCATAATGAAATAGGGGTGAACCACTTTAATTGTCACATAGGTTGACAATTGTAGATGTGTACAGCTGTTTCCATAGCATCTTGCTAGAATGATTTTGGAAGACATACATGTTAAAGCATTGCATTGACTTTATCTAGCAAAGTACGATTGAAGTGTTCTGCTCAGCCATTTTGTTGTGGTTCTTTGGCAATGGATTTCTGATGTTGAATTCCTTTTGAAGTGAGGAACAATTGGAAATCTTGTCCCAAATATTCCCCCCCCCCCTTGATCTGAACAGAGAGAGACTAAAGACATCCCAGTAGACCATTCAGAGATAGCCAGGAAGGCACAAAAAGTAGAAAAAATATTGGATTTCTGTTTAAGGAAACCAATATATGCATAGGAGCTGTAATCATCTAAAAAGGTAATAACCCATCCATTGACCGCATACTGCTTCATGATTGGCTTCATGTACATTCCCCATTTTCTGTGGCAACGTAGTGTGCTTTACTATTATATACATTTGATGTGCCTTCCAGACAGGCAGTACTGTACAAGTACACACCACCAGTACAAAATTCAAACCATAGTATAACCTACAGCATCCTACAATACATATTGTGAAACATGAAGTATAGGAACAACATGTGGAAGAAAAGATCAGTCAACTCACCTTCTGAACAGGACACATGTATGAGGATTAGGGCTAACCCAGTATGCAAGGTATGCAGGCTCGTTGTGTTGCTGTCTACATCCGGAAAAAATCAATGTACAATATAGCACTACATAGCACTTATAGCCCTGGTAGCTCTATCGTCTTCCCCCTATGTATGTAGTACTGAGTAGCCACCTAAGTTCTCATATAGCACAACCATAGAATGTATAGCAATTCATAGTTATTGTCCAATAGTGTCAACATGAACTATATAGTACTCTATTATGTTATTGGAGCTACAACGAACACCAAACTACTCCACAACCTCCTGGTCATCAGCCTCCTAGTCATCACTCTCCCTCTCATCTCCTTCAAACTCATATGTCTCTGAATCCTCTCTCTCCTGCTCATAATCCTCAATCTTGTCTGCCTGTTAAGACCGTACCAACTCCTAAGGGGAACTCTGGAACTCCAGAGTTTTGGTTGGATGAATAGGACATTGGCTTTACCTTGTGTAGTGCACCCTTGTTGGTGTCCGGTCCCTTATTTAGTCAGAGGGTTGGAGATATGGAGATAAGTCCTAAGACTCAAGCAAAGAGGGGATGAGAGGGATTGACTGTCTAAGTCGATATTCAAACTGAGGTTACATGATTGGAGTACACGAGTTTATATACTAAAGGAAATGTCCAGATTAAGATAGAGGTAGAGATAGAGGTCAAAAAGTACTGGAGCTGTGCTCCAGGCAGTGAAACTGTGCTACAGTAACACAAGTGTGGATGAAGTCTAATTACGAATCTAAACTAAATAGAGAATAGAATGGAGACATATGAAAGGAGAATGGAGTTACAACTCCAAACAACTCCAGATGGCATCTTGATAAGGAATGTATTGGAGTTGATAGGAGAAAGAAATGGAGTTGGTCAGAGGGAGGAGCAGAGGAGCAGAGGTAGTGGAGTAGGACTTATCAAAAGTCATGCATATGACACTGCCCCATCTTCCAAGTCATGCCCAAGTGCTTGTCTGAATTCCTTAATAGCATCTTGAATAACATCATCAGGAATGAACAGTTTGTCATTTTCCTTTTCTACAGTGTCAATGCCCACATGCAACCTGGACCTGCTCAGAGAACATCAACACAAGATTGTTCTAAACACTTACATTCCATTCTTGGATACTTCCTTGAGCATTGTGGGTAAAATATTGTCCTTGCACGTTTACTAATGGAAATAGTCAAGGGTGTCAAGGTGCCTCTTGTAGATGTGCTTGTACTACTCCTCTTTGAATTGAATTGGTTTGCACTTGCCTATGGCCCACTTGTCGATCATACATTCAATCTTTTTGAATATGAACAATCAGATCTCAAGCTCTATCTGTGTGAATAACGTACCATGGTAATTGTCAGTGCAAATGCAATGCAGGGGAATGGACAGTAATGGACAGCCCATTTAACTCCTTCACCTATCTTATTTGGGAAGAGTACTTTGTTGATGACCTGTTGAATACCCTTGTGTTTGTAAACACCCACATGGTGAGGGTGGAGCTCCTGTTGGCAAATATCTTGTTAGTAGTCTCACCGTACATGAATATAGAACTTACATGACAAGTGAATGTCACTTGGAGCTTGAGCTTACTAACGAGATCCCGGTTCTTCTTTTTGGTAGTAGTCACATTGCCGGCTTCAAACCCATATGCAGTTGCAACGACCACCCGTGCAATTGATTTGAACTGGCTATGTAGGTGTGAGCCTCAGGCAGTGATCTAAATGGAAACAACTCAGTAGCATATAGTATTGTGAATCTGATCACTCACCAACCAGATCAGTCCATCATCGAGTTTGCTATCCTTCAATTTGGTTGTGTAGGTGTCATAGCCTTCTTCCCAGGCTACCAATCCCCATGCCTGTTCTGCAATTGCATCTGGGAGGGATTTTTGGTCAGCAACAGGATATGGTACTATTGAATAGCAACTTTGAGGATATATTGAGTGTGCGCATTGTAGTCAGAGGCCTTGGGACAAATTTTCCTTCCACTGACTGCTTCATGAGTCAAAGTGAAGGCCATATATGGCAGTGCCTGTGGCCCATCACCAGTGGAATCTGTTGACATATGGACCATGGGCCCATTCACTGTCTCATCCACCAATAGCTCATCCTCCTCACTACTACTAAGCATAGTGTGGCGCCTCTGCTTCCTTTGAGTGTAGGGTGGATTATTAGCATCAAAAACGTCTTCATATGTCTGATGCCCATTGGTCGATCCAAGTCTGACAACAACAATGTGAATGTTACTTGTACATGGATAAGTTAAGGTATATACATACTTACTCAGCTGTCCTCCACTTCCTTTGCGTGTGGGGTGGACCATCAGTGTTGAAAACATCTTCATATGTATGATGCCCATTAGTCAATCTGAGTCTGACAACAACAATGTGAACATTACTCATGCATGGATAAGTTAAGGTGTATACTTACTCGGCTGTCCTCCACTTCTTTTGAGTGCGGGGTGGACCATCAGTGCTAAAGATGTCTTAATAC
>JBBPKZ010000106.1:0-10078 GCA_038089575.1 Phylloporus pelletieri
GGCTTACAGCATATGATTCACCCGCCATATGAAAACCACGGCCCTTGAACTCGTTAAAGTTCTCGAAGAAGATGGCTATGAAAGCGGCAATATCTCTGGCCGCCAGTTCAGTCGTGCTCTGTCAAGTGGTTAGTTACACAAAACATCGACTTAGATCGAACTGCGAAATACCGCAGTTTCACCGTAATCGGCATACGAAAAGCCGGTACCAATGGGCTGGTCGACATAGAACACGCTTGCATTGGTAGTCCATGAATATGGGTTATAAACCGGGCCTTCTGGTCCAAGAATTTTGCATGGACCATTTTCCATAAAGAGACCCAGACTAGAAGCACATCCCGGACCTTTTTCAACCGTTAGTAACAACGACCTATGATGCGAATGCCTGGGATATACCTCCATTAATCCACAAAATGACGTCATCCGTCTTAGGATTGTTGCGACTCTCGAAAAAGAAAAAGAAGAGGTGGCGTGCTTGAATGTCAATGTAACCTGTATACGCGCTGGACGACACGTGAAGCCGGAATAATGTAAAGCAAAAGACTCACGTCGCCTCCGGTTCGCAGTCAAACACTGTCTTTTTTATCCTGGCACTATGGTCCGGGAACAGCGGATGGACAAGAGTGGTAAAGCTATCAAATGAAAGAACATTTAGTTCCTCAACTGGTGTGAATAATCCATCGTCGCATGTTACGTCATACGCGGAATCGGCATAAGAACCTGCAACAGGCCGTTCCAAGCCCAGAACTGTCTGTGAGGACACATGACTAAGGATGGCCAGCGAGAGTAGACCGAGTGAGCTGATAAGCATTGTGGAGACAGTTGGGCTGAAATACAGAAACCACCTTTTCTTATAAACTTCTGGAATCCTGGATGGGCCTTGAACAGTTAGTTCCTTTGGTTGCCAAGCCGTGTATCAAGTGGGCGTCGCCTGTCTCGCGTGTGCTAGGCATCGTATGTTAGCAGTGCTTTAGCTAACCGTGACCCCACAATTCAAGCGAGTTGTTCTCCATGCTCCTGGCAGCAGTGGAGACAGTTGTGGATTTGAATTCTTTCTTAATAGGATAAGTACCATAGTAATGAACTAGGATGTGGCCCCACCTTCGACACGACCGCTGCATGTCACTATAGCGAGAAAACTACAATTATTAGCGCATGTCAAAGTCAAACAGGTACACGCCTAAATGTGGCCGATGCCGGAGTAAGGATTGACGGAATTTGTTGCCCACGCCACCCGCCAACGTCCCACAGACGCGAGCTGGACGTCTGGTGAACGTCTGGTCGGACATTCAACATTTTTTCTCACAAGGCGAGCTATCAAAAAGTGCAACAAAAAAGATACAACACAAGTGATTTGAACTCTCAACCCCAGTCAAAAGGCTGGTAGCGCGTGGTCGAGCGTGGTAGAAAGCCTAAAATGGAAATAGAGAAATTGGCTGCTATGTTGGTGAATCCGCTCCTCTGTGTTGATGTTGCATGGTCCAGTGCAGCAAATGAAACACTGTTGCAATGTGCACGTGATGAATGTAGTGCCTGTTTTGTGCTGCAAAGATCTGCCTTGTCTGACTCATTGACATCTCGACTCCAGTCAACTAGCGCTGTCTTATCAATATGACAAAGAAATACTACTGTGATTGCCACCCTATCTGTGGTGGTGTCTGTGTTGAGGTCACCCGATCTGCATTCTGATGGCACGAGCAATACCACAATCAAGGAGAATCGTCTGTTCCTCCATCTCTTCACTGACTTCATGAGCAAGCTGGAGTTGATACTAGAGGATGGTCTCACAGCCCACAGCCCTATAGGACAGCATCCCTAGGACCAGGTTTACTCGAATCTAATGCCCCTCAAAATGAACAGATTGATCCATCTATGCCCACACCTGATTACAAGGATGATTCACAATGCTCTGATAGCCCTCGGGTATGTTATAAGACTACCATATACTTACAATCTCACTGTGTCTGGTGTAGGTAACCCCTGAATGCAATATGCAAATATCCGGATCCCATCTGTCACCATCACGTCAACAAGACCAGCATCAGACCACTGTGATGATAGAATAGGTGGAGGCTGGGGCTCAGACTAACGAGGGACCTGGACAAGGTGCTCACTGATAATCAATGGAGAGTATCCCATCAATCCCTTGCCCACATCAGCAAATCACTAACTTATACTGTAAGTATAGTACAGGTCTGTACAGAGCTGTACAGGCCTGTACACCACTGTACAATAGGGGACCTTAAAGAAAATGGTTTAAAATACATCAAGTAATGCAAGAAAGTCATTAGCAACTTAGTCAAAGAGTAGACATCCAGTATTATTGTGTTTTTTCAAGGTCCCCTATTGTACAGAGGTGTACAGGCCTGTACAACTCTGTACAACTCTGTACAGCACCTGTACAGACCTATACTATACTTACAGTATAAGTCAGTGATTTGCTGATGCAGTATATATAATGTTATGTAATACATGGGTACATATACCTATATATATACATACATCTATAGATCCCCATGCGACATACCAGGAGCGTCCATATTATCCAACACACTGTTGAGGACACTCCAGACAACAAGTCTGGCTCAATGGATCTTTCACACATCAACAGTGACGACAACATACTGCTTGAAGAAATCTACTTGAATGTCAAGATAAATGATCTTCATATTGCACTTGAGTACATACACAGCTTGCAGAACATATTTTTGGACGATCTGAGCATTGGTCTTGACAAGCATGGCATCAATTGACTATGGAATCTGTCTATAGGTGTTTTCTCTCTAGATGGAAACAAGAATCTTGAGACTGCAATAAAGCTGTATCTTGCACTCCCTCACGCTGATAGCGATTATGATGCAGCATGCTGTATCTTCATGGAACATGATTCTACTGACCATACTCGTTTTCCAGGTCTGTTTCAGGTCAAGAGTATGATAGCTTGACTTACTGGTGTTGGGGTGGTTTGTCATATCCAGAAATTGCACTAACTTCAACTCTAGAGCTCCGCTCTCAAGTCCACCAACTCTGGAGCACTTTCACCCAAAAAGCGGTTAGGAGTTCTTGGACTTTCTTCTTTTGCTCTTCTTCATTCTGTTCCTTGTACCTCTGATTCTTTTGTACTAGACTCGCTTTGTAGATTCAACTGTAGCTATGTTCAACTGCAGACACAGCTCTGGCTTACTTTTCCTCCATCTTTTCCTCTGTCCTTATATGAGTATATTCTGAACTCTATCTCTGTATATAAACCCTCTGTATCATGATACTCATACTCTAGTTTGAATATCATATTAGTCTTACTCCTTCTACTCCGAGAGTCTTGATAGCTCAACTCCGACCCTCCAACAAAAGCTTGTTCACACTTCGTGTCAAGTCTTTACTCCTCCCTCTGACCAACTTCTCAATACAGGACCAGTGTGTAGACAAGGGCGCACCACATACGGTGAAGCCAAGTCCCATCTGCACTCAACTCCAGACTTCATCGGAGTTATCTCTAGAGTAAAACCGGTCTTAACACTGTTGTTCATGACATGTGTGTGGACTCATGTATGATGTTCATTGGCCCATTTTTTGGATTTGATCACTGTGCAGAATGTGGCCAGTCTTGTTAGGATCAAGATCTTCTTCAGGAGTCTTTGGGAATGACCAAGTCACCTCAGAAACAATTCTTGATGATACTGCTTGGCCCACAACTCCAAGTGATGTTCCATGATCTAACCAAAGCAAGAGACATGCAATACTGGCAAATATATATGCGTCAAATCATCGAGTGACTAAGGCATACTGGTGGAGTCCAGGAGACTTTCAATGACTTTTTTGATGGTTTGGACTATCTTGAGGTGGTCAAAGCTGGAGATATCAAGAATGAAGACATTCTTCTCATGTTTTCAATTGATGGTGCTCAACTTTATCACAACAAAGTCTTGGACTGTTGGCTCTCAATATGGGTCATTCTCGATCGTTTGCCTAAGACTAGATACAAAAAGGACTTTGTGTTTCCTGGTGTTATTATTCCTGGCCAGAACAAGTCCAAAAATCTTGATTTATTTCTGTTTCTGGGATTCTACCATATCATGGTGATCCAGCATGAGAGTCTGGCAGTTTGGGATGCCAACAAGAATGTCAAATATAAGTCCAATCTCTTCCTTGCAGTTGTCACATCCAATGGACCTGGCCTTGTATATCTCAATGGACTTGTTGGGGACCATGACAAGAATGGATGTCAGCTATACTGTGGAATGTCTAGTTGTCACAAGCATGGTGGTTTGATTTATTACCTAGTTATGTTGAAACCCGATATCCCCACAAGCTGTACCAATCCATCTGATCACGCAGATGTCAATCCTGAATACTTTGCTTGCTCCATAGAGGTTTATATGCAGAATCTTACCAAGGTTATTCAGTCCTTTAATGATGGTCAATATAGGCGACAACATCTTGAAATGGGTATATCAAAGCCAAGCATCTTCTTAGGCTTCCCATCAAAACAGATTTTCAGTGTTCCAACATGAGGTGGTGGGCGGTGTTGTCACGGGAGCCATTGGGCTCAATGGTGGCAGTGGAGTTGTTGAGTGAGCCATTGGGCTAGTTGACAGGGAATGACATGGCATCGGTGGGGCATGTGTTGAACAAGCCACAGTCGGGCATGCATCACTGTTGTCATGGCATCGTCATTGTATCCCTACCCTCGTCCTTGTTGTTGCTGCATCGCATGATGTGAGTGCAGTCACACACACATCGCCGTTGTCGTGGCGTCACTAATGGTGGTGGTGGAGCATGTGTTGAACAAGCTGTGGTCGGGCACGCATTGCTGTTGTCATGACATCGTCATCATGTCCCCACCCTCGTTCTTGTCATTGCCGCATCACGTGATGTGGGTGCAGTCACACATGTGTTGCCATTGTTGTAGCATTGCTGATGGCAGCAGTGAGCCACCGACGATGTTGCATCGTAGTCATGTCCCCACCCTTGTCCTTGTTGTCGCCGCATCGCATGGTGTGGGTGCAGTCGCACATGTACGCATGGGTGTCGTCATGCATGCACGGGTGTCGTCATCGTCGTGCAGTGGTGGTGGTGATGGTGGCGTGTCAAAGGAGCTGTTGGGCTTATTGATGGTGGAGGCAAATGTATGCATTGTCGCCGTCATCACCATTGTGTCATTGATAGCGTAGGGCCATTGACAACATTGCGTCGTTGTCATTGTCATTGTGTCCTCCAGGCAGCAGCGGTAGTGTGGGTGCGGCTGCACAGGCATGGTCGTTGTTGCCACATCTGGTGCTTGTCAACAGCCAGGGAGATGTGTCATCGTCACATCCTCTGGTAGGGTGAGTGCAGTTGGACACATGTTGTCACTGCTCTTCAATGTGGCTGAGGGATGTGGAAGTAGCAGGTGATGTTGTCCACATGCGGGTTGTTGTTGTTGCAGGACAGTGGCAGAGTGTGATGCGAGCAAATCAACATTACACATGACATGTTTGCTTGAAAAAAACACCAAGTCCCTGAGGACTAGGAAATGCTAGGCTTGCATTTCCTAGTCCTCAGGGACCATGATTGTAGCTGACTGTGTCGCTGTACCATCCATATGGCCTGTAAGGGTCCTGTGACATACCTGTGACAGCTGGGTTACTATGATAATGTGACAATGTGTAACTATGGTGCTATAATGTACTGTAATTGTATGTAATATGCTGTAACATTGTGACAGCCTGTGCCTAAATCAGTGTTTTGCTGATGTGATCAGATTATGTCATACATTGAGCAGTCACTAGTCATGATTAAGACTCCGCTTCAGTAGGTAATCAGCAAGTGACATCTGCATGACTCAAGCCAACTACACAATCTCAACAAATAGGAGACAAAATATATGACAACACAGTCCATTGTCAATCTAGAATACCCATCCACATATGTGCTTGTCAAATGCTATCAAGCAAAGTTGCACAGCTCGATGGACTAGAAGAATGTTATATCTATCATTATGAAGGAATGATCTTTTCCCATCACTATAGGAAACAAGAGCAAGACTATTGTTTGAAGACAATATCCCCTTGACACTCCTGCATATGCATTCATGGACTATTGATTGCAAGGACAGACCATCTAGCATGCAGTCATAGATATAGCATTACCTCCAACTGGCTCCATAACCCCCTCCAACATATATATTGTGTTGTCATGCTGTCATGGAAGGAAAGGTAAAATGCCAGTTCCTGTGCGATTTCGATGTCAGGCTTCTTACAAGTCAGCCAAGTGAATATCTACAGCTAGAGCACAAGAAATTAGCATACCTGGACAAAGATATGCTACTATGTAGAAATGGTGGGAAGACTTATGACAATGATGTCAATATAATATATAAATCAGAATTTATTATCACCCACAAGTATATAAAGTTAAATACTCTTGCAGATAAGTAAGAAAAGATAAGACCATATAGCATATGAATTTGCCACAGGGACAGATTTGCATATAGATACAGCCACAATTCTCCTCCTCTAGTGACCTTGTAAACAAGGTAACAAGTCATCTAAGACTACTATAGTGGCTGTGCATGTGAAGGAGTGCATGTGCACACACAAATGGGTAGTCACAAATTTGTAAGAGGCAAGAGCACATGTATACACAATTGGGCAGCAAGGCAGTGTAGGTGATGACATTACATCACTGCCATCGCCAAGGTTGATGGAACAGTTACAGGTGGGCAAGGAGCTGTTGGGATGTGCATTGTTGACATTGCTGTAATGTTGATAGTACGGCTGTGCATGGCATATCAGCAAACCACTGATTTTACCATAGTGCTATAGTGAGTACAGAGCTGTATAGTACTGTATCAGCAAAACATACAAATCACTTTGAGGAGCTTTGTACACACTTTGACACACTTTGACACCTTTAATCCTTTTAAAATTGGGAGATCTACTTTAAAAGTGTGTAAAGTGCCTCAAAGTTATGTCAAAGTTTGTAAAGTACATGAAGATTTGCTGATGTGTACAGTAGCTACAGTCAATTTCAGGGACAAACAATGTTCGTCCAATGATAAAATAATTCAATTTTAAGCACTTTTGATGTCTCTGTACAGTGAGGACCTAACTGTAGCTCTATACTTACTGTACTTATGTACTGTACAACACTGTACAGCACTGTACAGTCACTTCTGGGTTTGCTAATGCAGGGCAGCACAGGTGATGACATTGCATCACTGTCATGTTATTGGCAGTGAGGTTGTGTGTGATGGGTGCATGAGAGCCAGAGAGCATGCATGTACAGAAATTGGGAGGTGAGGGAGGTGCTGGGATGTGCATCCAATGATGTGGTGATGTACAATATTTGCAACATGTGAGCATGTGATTGGATGTCGAAAGTAAGAGCCATATATTGTTGTCTCTTCATCGTCATGGTCACCTTTTCACCCTCATCATATCCCCATCCTCAACATGTTGTCCTTGTTGTCCTCATCAATGGCTGGGGGGGCATGGAGGTGGTGAGTTGAACGAGCTATTGAGCTTGTCAATGACTAGAGGGCGTGAGTGAGGGCATGAGTGCAGGATGCATGGGCATCGTTATTGTCCCCACTCTTTGTGTAGGTATGGTTGCACATGCATCAGTGTCGTTGTTGATGCCAGATGGACGACACTGCAGCATCATGCAGTAGGCAGTGGGATGGCTAGAGGTGGTGGAGATATATTGTTGTATACATGTACTATGCATACAGCTGCCCTGCATGGTCATGTGGTTGTGCACACATCAGCGCTGTCATCATTGTGTTGGTGTTGAGTCAATGACACCATAGTGTTGTGTAGTGGGTGGTCAAGTGGTGGGATGGCCAGAGGTGATTGTGTATATGTAGTACCTATACGTGCATGGTTGAGAGCGGAGCACTTGTGCTTCTAGAGTAGACATGGGAGTTTGCTTAGATAAATAAATAGTTGTACCACTCTGAAATTTCAAGTTGCACTTCATCTGCCATCATCAAGTGTTCCAGCCAGGTAAGTTTTTGCCCACTAGTACTTTATTTCACCCTCATTGACACCACCCTTGTCTATGCATGCCCCATAGTGCTGCACACACTGCCTTTGTTGCCCTTACACTAAGTGCAGGATAAACAAATACAAGATACAGACTTAGCTTAGCATGCTTTTCTCAACTTGTGCTTTTCCTATCCTTGTTCATGAGAAAAAGTATAGTTAAGACTGATTAAGTAGAGTATTAAATTCCTGATATGCATAATCCCTGAGCACAGGTCTTGTGCAAGACTATACTCAACTTGTCTAATGCTTACAACAGGGAACACAGAAGCAGACATGCATTGCATCTCAATGTATGACAGAATTAGAACGAAAGGATCAACAACGCCATTTCCTGACAATACAGGTTAGACATTGAGACTTCTGAAAAGATCAATATACCAATCATAATCAATTGCAAATTGATGGGTGTCAACCCGACTGCAATGAACTTGGCATTCTGATCAAACACCTTGGCTGCAAAAACAGAAATATAATGTCCCTAACAAGACATTTGGCCTTTTTTTGACAGCATACTTTACTACATTGACTTATGCCATATGATTCACCTGCCATGTGGAAGGCCTAGCCCTTAAACTGGCTGAAGTTCTCAAAGAATATGGCTACAAAGGCAGCAATATCTTTGGCAGCCTCTTCAATCATGCTCTATCAGACAGTTAGATGTGCAGGGTATGCATACCAATCAAATAGCTACATACCATGGTTTCGCCATAATCCACATATGAAAAACCAACATTGATGGATTGATCAACAAAGAAAATGTTCGCATTGGTATTCCAAGACTTGGGGTAATAGGTTGTGCTGTTTCCAGAAAGAGCTCTGCATGGACCAAGTTTCCATAAAGAGGCCCATGCTGGAAGAGCAACCAGGGCCTATCTGACTTGTAAGTTGTGACATGATATCATGTTGGGTATCAATGGCCAGGACCTACCACCATTGGTCCAGAAAATAACATCATCTGTTGCAAGATCATTGCGGCTCTCAAAAAAGTAGAAGAAGAGGTGTTGAGCTTGGATGTCGATGTAACCCGTGTAAGCGCTGATAAAGTCAATTAGACACATCAGCTTCAAATGACAGCTGGGGAATAGACGTCGACAGACTTTACAGTTCCATCACAAAAGTTTGACTTCTTTATCCTGACGCTATGGTCTGGAAAGTAGTACAGGTGACCAAGGATAGTGAAGCTGTTGACTGAAAGAGCACTCAGGTGTTCAATTGCATCAGTAATTTTACATTGATCTTATTTTGGCTTATTTGTGGCTTTAACTGTCTTGTGTGCTAAGCGATTTCACAAAGACGGTGAAGCTGAAAAGACTGGTTAGACAAAGCATAGGATGTCATCTTAGCTACTTAATTTGCTAATTCATCTTATGCAGCTTCAAAAATTCAGTGTATTGTCTATATACTAGTACATGAAATCAAGTGATTTGCTCCTGTCGCCGTCATCATGTAGTCGTCGCCGTTGTCGCCGGATGTCCTCAACACATTTGTCGTTGTCCCGTATGGGGGGCGTCAACGAGCCGTTGGGCCCGTTGACTGCTAGAGGGGGGACGTGTGGGCGTGTGGGCGCAGCGGCACTGTTGTCCTGTTGTCGCCCTCGTCCTCGTTGTCACCGCGTCTGATGGTGCAGGTGCAGTTGCACACCCATTGTCGTCGTGGTGTCGTTGTCATCGTCTCCCTCTCCTCTTCGTTGTCGCCTCGTCTTCGTTGCATTGTTCCCCACGCGTCGGTGTTAACGTCCTTGCGGTGTCATTGGTAGTAACGGGTCAACGTCGTCCCCGTCGTCCCCTCATCGTAGTGGGTAAAGGTCGCGGCGTTGAGGCGATACCGCCGTCGTCTTCGTCACACGCCGCGCCGCATTGGCGTCATCGTCGTTGCGCGTGTCGCAACGCGCCGACGAAAGGTGGTGGTGGAGTCTCCCCCTCGCGCTCAGCGTGTGCGCCGCCGTTTGGACGTTGTATGGGTTCGTCTGGCGGCTTAGGTGGGATTGGTAGGTGTGGGAGTGGTCCTGGTACGTCGTCGTTCGCTGGTGGTGGTGGCTGATCGAGTGCTTC
>JBBPKZ010000107.1:0-10053 GCA_038089575.1 Phylloporus pelletieri
TGATTTTTTGAAGGCGAACATTACGAACGTCACACGATTCCTCAGCGAAGTCAATGTGAACTATTTTAGTATATGCGTGAACGAGATTAATTCATCCTTTTTCCGCAGAAATATTCCGCAACACCCGCTGACGAGGATGGTAGTGAATGGTTGGGCACCACTGCTGACGACACTGACATGATAGTGTTGCATCGTTTCTTGGACAACCATGCAGACAAGATTGGGAAGGAGCTGCTTAGCTACGTGAAACCCAACAATGAAGACGATTCGGTGACGATGGGCGCAAAACATGCATGGGACCAGCTATGCAATCTTCTTGTTGAACTCCAGGAAGTGCCCGAAGTCCCGTGTCTTTCCCTCCTTCCAAGCTCAGAACATCGAGAATTCCTTGATTTGATGAATCGTAGCTCCCATCGTAGTATCGAACCTGTTCGAGACATATTTGTGTCTGCAGATGTTGCGGAAGTAAGTTGACGAACGTAACGGTGGATACCGCTGACACCTACTGTAGGATGTACCTGCTGTCTTCGTCCTGCGTGTCTGCAAGATAGATGTAGAGGCGCTTGACATCGAACTGTTGATGTATCATATTTTAAAGGTGAGTGTACCATCTTCAAAAACATGTATTCTCTTGATTTTGCACGATTTAGACGTTGACTAGTCCTGAATACGGGAGAAGACATTATGAGATCATCCTTGACTGCACATCGTTCACATCTACATCTGAGATCCCTGTCCAATGGCTGAAGACATGTTCCCAACTTATTTCCATGGACATCCGCCAGCGCTTCATAAATGGCTACTTTTTGAATGCCAACTCGCTGACTCAACGCTACTTGAGACGAATGTACAATATATCTGCAGGTTTGTGCTACTAGTCACTCTTCTATGCAGCCGAGTGATGCATTCGTTGCATTTGCTGTTAGGCACAATTCTTTCGAGCGGCGTCAAAGCTTGCTCCTCAGTCACCGAGCTTCTGCAACACGTCCCTCAATCATGCCTGCCCGCCCTGGAGTACCCTAGTATGTACCGGGTCATCGCTACAAGTTTTGTTGTGACATAGAACACAGCGTCTCTGGAACATGAAAACAACATAGGTTTCACCGAGGTAACGATGAGGCATGCCCATGAGATGCGTATGCCAGTCAACATGCAGGTTGCACTCACCCACATCCGTATAACTTCAGTCTGTAGTTTCAACTCAGTTATCTTTATTGGCCTAATCCTCTGAGTAGATTCGGGCGGCTGTCGTTTCGCCTTCTCTCTCGTGCAAATCGACCGAGATTATATCCCTGGCTGACGTCAGCGATGCATACAATGTCTCGACTGGCATCGATCCACACGAATTCATCATAAGGTTGAGCAGACAGGCTCGGATTTTGTATTTCTCCTCACCGCATCGTGATAACATTGTCAAGGTGTGCACTTGACAATATGATGTTTGTTAAAGCTCACCATTTTCGGCAGGCAATCAAATCGGCGAAGAGCCAACTTCGTGACGGCCAGGTCTTCCGTATTGAAAGGTTCCCGAGATTCTCAAATATCTCCGCTACTCTTCTGCATGTGGGTATGATTAATATTAACTCGGATCAGGAAGAACTTCGTAGTGCTGCGTATGACCTCCTCGGCGCGATTTGTTCATACCTTGACTATGACAAGAACCCAATCATCGCGTCTAAAGGCGAGTTCGACTGTGGAGTCTTTTACCTCCTCTTCTTATATTGCATCCTGTTAGCCGGCATTATTCCTGGTGATATATCTACCTTCGTCACTGGTCTAAGCGATCGCCTTGCAGGATTTGCTCCGAAACTCACCCTGGATTTCTTGTCTGTGATCTCCGCAGGGATGGACAAGGCTAACGTTGCGCAACGTATCAACTGTCTCCAGTATATGAATCCCTGGGTTAAAAACCTGGCTCATTTCTGCAACCCTTCACATCCTTTGTATGAACACTCTGGCGCGAGACTACGAGATTGCATTCGCACATTGATAGATCTGACGATCGCAGACTCGGAAGTATGTCCAGTCCATCGTGTTTGTATCTTGACGATCTTGATACATTTTACTAGATTTCTTCTGTGATCCACAAGTATATCTGGGTCGAAATTGGGAGGCTTGATCCAACAATTATAAATGTCGTTCTTGATGAGTTGATCCGCGCGGCATCGGACGGTGGCATCGGTTCACGCAGATGTGAAACAATTGCTCGAACTGCTGCTGCTTTGGCCTCCGTCAACGTACGAGGGAAGATCTTTTCCAGGCTACGGAAGGTTCTTGGGAAGACGTCCCTCAAACCCTCGAGAACTTTACCCGAGAATGCCCACTGGAATGAAATCGCTACGCTCACCCGGTTTGCTCTTATCGCTAGCAACCACTCGAAACAAGCAAACTTTGACCAGCTATACGTTCCCGAAATTTGCCATATTGTGACCCTCGTCGTGGGGACTGGACAAACGCTCGTGCGAAAGTCTGTTTATGGTATTATCATGAACTTTCTGCAGTCACTTTTCCTCCTCAGAGCGGAAGAACCAAATGGGCCCGATATACGCATACTGATGGATGAGCTCATTACCATTGAGAGCCTTCAATTATTTGGTCTCACCCGGCAGTCTAGCACGAGCGATTACTGCAACTACGACCCACCGAACGACAAGGCCATGATTGATTCTCAAGAAGGTTTGACACGATTGCTCGTCAAAGTTGTCGAAGTTGCAGCGGGTTCCAAGGGTAAGCACAATTCTACATGTCCCTCTGCTAGGCCCACATACGTTTCAGGGGTCTTGAATGTGTGGCGAGCGCGATGGATGAGCTTGGCTACGTCGACAGCTTTTCAACTCCCTACGGCCATACAAGCGAGGGCGTTCCTCGTGCTCGGCACACTAGCAACCTCAGATGTGGATGACGATCTTGTCTATCAGATGCTGGTGGCATTCAAAACCGCCCTGGGCCAGTCTACGGAGACAGACACGATAGCTGTGGTTTGCATGCTTCGATGCATCTGCAAGGTGGTTCGCTCGTTGCCGGAAGGATCTCGGTACCTCTGCCAAATGTTCTGGCTTGCGGTTGCCCTGCTTCAGTCCAGCTACACTTCCGTTTACGCTGAATCCGCCGAGCTCTTGCGTGCAACGACGGAAACGCTTGAGCTGCATGGTGCGTTTGATGAAAACACCATACCCAGCGTTCTCTTGGAGGGCCGCACACAGCTTGAGGATACGGTATGCCAACTGGACAGATTATTATGCCTTTCCTTCGAGTCCAGTTTCTCCTTCTCCCTGGCCTCTATCATTTTTAAGGGCGTCCGCCACAGTCACCTCAAATCTTCTGCGGAAATGGTGCTCAGAAGTCTACTCTCTGTCGCTGTGCGATGCGGCAAGAAATCTCCCGAGGTTGCACCATCTGTTTTGTCTCCCCACGCGTTAGGCTACTTTGTTGCGTTAATCCCGTTCTCCACTACTCGCGAGTCATACATCAGACTTTTACAAGATTGTCGAGCAGAAGAGTTCGCTCCTGCCGCAAAGCCGTCACACGATAATGATTTTGTTCCACGTGTTGACGTTGACATGCTTCCGATCACAGACAGCACAGCAGCATTGCTTGTAGCTTCCTTTGCCACTGCTATGCTCACGACCGCACAAGGCGATGACGCGGAAACAGAGATGTTGTATAACATTCTTTTGGATGTTAGCATTGCATATCCAGAGTTGTTGTCTATGATGTATGTGGTTTTTTCCCTCGACTCTGACTGTTGACTCAATGCATCTGCACCACAGCTATGACACATTAAAAGATAGGATCAAGGAAATATTTGCTGTCTCGGGCAATGCATCAATTATCAGGACGGTGTCGAACATCTTCCGCCTCTCTCAAGATCCTCTACGCGCTATGACGATCCAAGGGGAATCGATGTCCACCTTGAATACTGCCGAGGAAGGGAATGGGACGCAGGCGTTGAAGAAATGCCTCGAAGAGCTGAACATGGAAGGGTTGGCGACGAGCTTCCAATTTCTGGCGCCTAACAGAAACCAATGGAGTAGGATTGCTGCATGGATCTCGGAGCTTGTGTTGAAAATTGTTGGATTGGAATAAAAAGGTTGCTGTCTTATGTTAATTACCGTATCTGGAAATTCCCACGAATACATACATACATTCTTTGTACTTAGTTGGGGATTCACTAATTATGTTACCCCGCTGTTTCCTACTCTCATGAGGACCAACGCCTCAGAGTACCGCCCCGCTACCCCGGATTCTCCGCTCACCAGCAGTCTTCATCATGCGAGCACCACCATCGACGACCTCACGCTTGCCTTGACTAACTTTTCCAGGGTTCCATCCCCCGAGCCTCAGAGACAGGTCTCTTGTTGTTGCGGAAGCGAAGAGTGTGAAACAACGAAAGCTTGGCTCGCTGTCAAGTCACAGCTCGAGAACAGGCTTGTTCTTAGTGGAGGTGTGTCTAAACCCCGAGACGCTCATCACGCATACATCAACTCCTACCACAGAGGTCGGGTCTGCGTTGTTGCAGCGCCATGAGGCGTATGTACGCAGGCATGAGGTATGCCTCACGCGCACACTCCATGATGCCACGTCCTTACTGACAGTATAGCTGAGTGCTTCTCCACTACGGAAACCTACGCAAGACAGCGTTCTCAGTGCCGAGCCAGATCAGGCTGAAGCAGATGCGCGGGTAGCTGAGCTATTGAGAGAGAAGGCAGTGCTCGAGAAAGTCGGTCTCACGTCCGTTTTTGATTCGCATGCGGCCATTCTGATTTGCCTCGTGCAGCGACTCACGCAGACACTTTTGAACAATGAGGTTGCTGAGGCATCAAATAAGATATTGCTACATGAATTGGAGGAGGCTCGCAGCACAGTCTCAAGACTCAGTGCCCATCAGGCGCGTAACGTAGGGTTGGACACCAGGCTATCCGCAGTCCTCCAGGAGAATGACGATATTCGGCAAGAGCGTGACAGCCAGGCCCATAGTGCAAAGCTTGCTGAGGCTCGTTTAGCTGCCCTGAAGGATCGTACAGGTGAATCATTCTCCACAAATGTTGGTCTAGAAATGCCAGTTCACGATTTCACACAGACAAACTACAGGCCGAAGTCCGCCGCTTGCAAGATGACCTGGAGGACAGACGCTTGCAACGTTTGGAATCTTCAGCCTTGCTCTTACAGGACGTGCGCTGCAAGTTGGAAGGTTTTCAGGTTTCGGTTTGTACGATGACTCCTATGCGTTACATCATTCATCCTTTGTCTTTAGCATGTTGCCAAGTCTGTCGTTGACCAAGACCCAGAAGTCATCGAAGTCATCGAGTCTCTGGTCGTAAACAATGAGATGCTGAAAGCGGATAATAAGGAGTTGCATACACTGCTGACGGAATCGCGTGAGGATCTGCAGACATTGCAGAGGGAAGTGGGAGAACAGGGTATTGCACCACCAATACGGGGTAAATGTTTGTACACACCTTTGAAGCCGCAGAAATTGATCAATCGACTAGTCGAGACCCCCTCGAAACATTCTCGGACATCGAGTGGACCATCTTCCTTTGCCAAAGACCCTGTAAGAGAGACAATTTCATTGCCGTGTGATGCCTGACAGGAGTTGCAGCTTTTGAGCTCCATAAGACGCACGTCCAGCGTCGAGTCACGATCTCGCCCTGCACACGTAAGTGAATCTCACTCATGTGAGTCTAACTCACTCTCGTTGCTAGGAGCCATTGACTCCAGAGACTGGTCATAGACCACTCTCTCCGGCAGACTTCACATTGCATTCAGCACCGAAGTACACTCATTTTGCTCATCCTCAGCCACGATACCCACCGTCTCATGTCAGCCTCGACATGAATAGTGAACCAGAGTATGATCAGGCACTGCTGAACCCGAATCAATCAACGAAAGCCGTACAGACCGACCGAAGGCTTGCGCGACACGGTATCGGCCAATTGACACCATCTTTTGTGGATCAGTCATACATGTCGCCTCATGTCGCGCATTCTGATTCCTCATCGCTGCTAGATGGTATCGGTTCGCCAATATCGAGCCTTTTGGAACACATGCACTCCCTCATTCATCGCATGACGCAGGCCGATGCCCTTACACTCACGAACCGCCTGAAACGCCAACACTTGCGTGGTGCAGATGTCAAGCATCTTTCCCGAACAACGGTTGGTAACATTTTATCGGACATCTCGCATCTTCGGGCACAATACCGTGCATGGCTCGAGGACGATAAGATAACCACGTTTTGCACGCGAAAGGATCTTCGGGGGTTGTTCAAGTTGTTCAAGGAAATCCTCGAGGAGATGGGTCAAATGCGTGTCACTCTCAATGATGTCATCCTTGAGCCAGCTATTGCAATCAAGGTCAGCGAGATGGCCCTTGATCCGGAAAAAGCGGAGGCGATGGAAAAGGAGAGGAAGGTGACTAGCCTCGGTATTGGAGCAAGTTGGATGTCCCCGTTTTCGAAGCTTTTTAGTCCCTCTCACGATCTGGGTGAGCCGCCTTCCTCCGCGCGAACATCCCCTCGGCCAATCAGCAGAAGTCGTGGAAACACTCGGGCATCCCGTCCCGTGCCGAAGATTGGTCCAGCACTTGCGGCTTCCGCTACCACGGTTAATGTCGAGTTTACCGCCACTGGGACTGGCAAATCGGTGACAAGCATATTCTCGGCACACCCAGATAACGAAGGGGAACATGGTCATCTTCCCAGCCTACATACTCTTCCTCAACCACCCCTGTCGACGCAAACCAACGCTCGTAACGTAATGGGCATCTTCGCGGGTGCACCATACCCAGATGACACTTCAGACGCTTGGGTTGTCCTGCCTCGCGTAACCCGTCGTGTCAAATCTGCATTTCTAACGGAAGAACGTGGAGAGGCAGGCTCTGCGACTATAGGCAGATCTGCAGGAAAGCGAAAGATATCCTTGTCACGAGAAGTGGACGCGATCTTGGATGCTCCTTCTGTCTCCACCCGGAGTACCGAAGATTCAGAAGTACATGATATTCCTGGTCCCCTAATTGACCGCCCCCTCCGCCGACGTGGCCTTTCGGACACTTCCATTCATTCGACGTTCATGAACCAAGGTGGGGCCGGGTATGAGAATGTTCCCTGTCCTTCTGAATTAGGTGGTCCCTGGTCAGAGTTTCCGTCTGTATTACGGACGCTTGGTCGAACAGTGCAAAATTTCAAACAAGCCGCGTCGCACACGATTACCGGAGTTGCTCATCCATACACTGCAGCAGCCAACTCTGCACCCAGGCCAGAGTCATATCCTCATGAAAGCAACGTTCCACGTTCTCAGTTACCCCGACGCCCCCCTTCAACCATTAGCTCTTTGATCCCAAGCTTACCATCCTGGACAGCAATCGGAGGCGCTTTCGATTCTGGATATCATCGTAAGATACACGGTAACCTTCGGGAGGATGCTGGCATACCCCGGCTGTTCGTTCGAGAGGGCCAGGGTAGGGATATCTAGTTGGAGGAATTTTGGTGATGACGGTGTCTTATTTAACCCATGGTTCATACGGATTGATTATATATTGTTGGACTTTTTAGCTATTACTTGCTCGTTTACTCATTTGTATCATTATTGGTTTAACAGATATATTCAATAATATTACAGTATGGGCTGTCGCGACGGCATGAACTTCCGCCGTATCTGAACCAACTGCCTCCCGAGAGAACTCAAGGCGAAGACATTGGCCCTGATAATCACACGAACATCGCCTATGCTAGCCTTGACTGTGGACTATTGATCGTGTTGAGGCAGGCATCCATTCGATTTATACTGATCCATTACAACACCAATCATACATGGGCACAAAACAAAGTTGCTGGCGTTTATGACACCATCAGCGCTATCTCCGAAATGAGGCCTTAAGGCTGAAGGATACCTGTCTCAGCCGTCGTAGCCTGGAGGAAGATCTGCATACGGTGCCGATCTACTCGCTGAGGATGTGCTAGAAGATGTATACTCGGCTATAAGAAGATGTTCGTGAGTAGACCAAAGCAATCATAAACGCGAATGTCACAAACGCAAGTGTTCCTCGTCCTCCACCGACTTCCTCTTCATAAATATCGCCCTCTCCCGCGTCTTCTCCAGAATGCTTACAAACCTGAACATCCCTGTATCGACGAATCTGATTTCGAGCGTAGTCCCATTCGTCAGGCCACCTTCAGGCGTGGGTTTCACGCCTATCACGAGGTAGTTTGCCCCGAATATCGGTTGTTCAAACTTGGAGGAGAGGATGGAGGGCAGAGGTATCGTCAACGATCTGAAGGAGGACTTGGCGTCAGGACTAGTCCAGATGAGCTGCCCTCCTGTAAGAATGTTCCTCGTGATGTATCCGACTAATGCATACCCGTTGATCTGTGAGAGTCATTGCGCCAACTGCCTCGAGCTTCTTCAGCCCGCCGCTTGTTCCAGAAGGTGACGGAACGGCCGGGATAGTGAGGTTGCACTTGACACCATCAACAGCCTCTATGGAGCTTTCTCCAGGGAGGAGCAAGGGCCTATCATCAACAATCGTCACCCAGTTGAGTGCCATGAAGTTGAAGTAAGCTCACAGAAGCCAGCCCCAGACATGCTAAAAGGTACTTCTCTGAATGCTAGCAAGTCAACACTTTCAAAACCAGCCATTTATCAAGGCTACCTAGCGCAATGGTAGCGCGTTTGGCTTCGATCGCCCAACGGTACCAAAAGGTTGCAGGTTCGAGTCCTGCGGTGGTCACTTTTTTGCATCGCCTTCCTGGACAACCAACTCCAATTTTTGCCCAAAGACAGGAGTATACAACACAACACAAACCCTGGACAGTTGCTCGTGTTAGTTTGCGCGTATTAGTCTTCCAATCCGAATTCTCTTCTATGAAACTCGCACGGCGTACTCCCGATCGCTATTCCCTCGCCGGCTACTAGCCTCCAGACCTTTTCTTGTGCATCGGTGTTGAGCAGGACACAATGTTCATCAGTGACCATATCCTTGAAGTGATATTTCTGACACACTCCTTCACCGGAAGGATGCGGAAAGAGTTCGTCGTCCTCAGGTTCCGAGGGATCTTTGAGGAATGCGTGATATAATGCGCTGCGTGGGGTAATTCGGCGGTGGGATTCCGGTTCCATTAACTCTTTAAGGAGTGATAATGCATTTTCGATGTCGGCTCTGTGCGATTCTTCTGACGGATATGAGTGCATCGTACGTGTTGGTGAAGAAGAACGTGATGGTAAGTGGTTCCTATCTGATGATGGCTGTGGCGACAACGACAATGAAGGGGGCCGACCGGGTGCTTCGTGCATATTGTATGGATAGAAACGAGTATCAGGGCATGGTACCAGCATTAATTCAGGGTTTTGTTTCTCAACGAATTCTTGCCAACTGATTCCTTCGAGAGTTAAGGACGGTACGTTTGTTGCGAATGTGCGACCTTGCAAGATAACATTATAGAAATTCATTTTGAAACAAAAATGGACAAACTGTGCAGGACGGCAGCTTTTTCCATTTTCTGCCGCCCAATGACGATGGCGATTTCCATTAAAGCTTCGATGTCGTCGCTCGATTGGAACAAAGGAAACTTTCTGGTCAGGAAGAAAAGCAGGATTATTCCGGCTGCCCAGACATCGATGGCTTTGACATTAAATTAGATCGCAAGCTTAGCTCTGAGCGTAGATTCGTTCACCTCCTGTTTGTGACCCACACTTGAACAAAACTTCTGGAGCGCGAAATCCACGCGTGCCTGCTCGATTGGCTTTTGAATGTGGCCTACAGATCGCTGAGTCCGGCTTCGCAAGTACTTAACACATCAAAAACAAACCGAGTATCTTTTTCAGGATAACCAACTTTATCGCTTGGCAACAAACTTTTGTTCCGAGCTTCCTTTTGCATTTTTCGAAGGTTTTCGACGTCGTATTCTTCTCTGGATCTTAGTTTACCATGGGGAAAATCTTGCGACGGCGGGGTATGAAGGCATATTCCATGCATTGGCGTCGATGAATCCATTCGCTGAAGCCTATAAATGAGCACGGATGTTTAAAAGGGAACTGTCCGAAGCATACACTAGCC
>JBBPKZ010000108.1:0-10033 GCA_038089575.1 Phylloporus pelletieri
CAGCGACCCCGTGTGGCACGGTCCCGCTGCCCGTGTGGTCGTCGGCGCGCGCCAAACCGTGGCGGACGAGCTGTGTGACGATCGCCTCGGACGAGGCCCAGTTGTGCGTGCCAAAGAGGACGGCGATACGCGGGGTTGCGGACTGGACGTCATCGGCGATAACGCGCACGAGGAGGGCTGCGCATGCGTCATAGCACGCGTCCGTGTCCGGCTTGGAGGGGTGCACGGGCGGGTGGGGGTCGGGCGAGATGCCAGGGGCGCCTACGGCGGAGTGGGCTGCGAGCTCTTGCGGGTGGTATGCGCCCCGCACGAGTTTCACGCCTAGAGCGTAGTTGTGCTGCCGTGCGAGTGCGAGCGAGCGCGCAAGATGCGCAAGCGTTCTAGCATCCATGAGTCAGGCGTCATGTAAGAGAACAGCGTCAAACCTTTTCAAATAGGCTTGATATGTAACATAGACCACTGGCTGCAGCTCAGCCGGAGCACGGCTGGTTCTGGATATCCATCTAGACGCCAGGCCATGATCAGGAAGCTTATTGAAGCGTTCCATGAGCACATGTCCAAAAGCGTCGATGGCAGGCTGATACCAGCTATTCTGTGTTAGCGTGTCGATACGACCGAGGTACAAAACGATCACCTATGTTCAGCGTCGAGCACAATCCTCACGCTACGTTCCTTAGCACGTGCGCATATCCTGTTCAAGTCATCATACAGTTCCTTGAGATCCTGGATGTCCTGCGCTGTCAACGGCGAGCCCTCGGGAGCGCGACCACGCAGCACCGCCAAATCCGAGGATTCCGGGGTACCAGGGAATGGCACCGGTGGATCCAGTGCGCGCCGTGTACGCGTCAGATGGAGAGACAAGTTCCGCAGCGCGTCCGCGTTCGGGAGGAGAGCCGTCTACGACGGGTAATCAGTACCACGCGACACGACCCAAACACAACGCACGAGCTTCACGGCGAGCCAGGTCCGTCTGTCCATGATGTCCTGCGCGCCAAACGCCTCCTCAAACTCGGCAGCGACGTCCACGCTCTGGAGGGTCTCCGCGACGATGCGTCTGTGCACGGGTTGTGCGACCGGGGTCGACGGGGAGTGGCGCGCCGTGCCCGCGGCTTCGTGGGCGTCGACCTCGACGCTGTACCCAAGCAACACGCCCTTGTGTTGGCGGCGCAGCGCTGAGAGGAGCGGGAACGTCGCGCGCGCGGTGTCGCCGCCTACGAACTGCGACGGGGTCAGCACGTCACTGCACGTCGGGCAGGCGACGTACGTGGGCGAAAAAGGTGTGCCGCACGACGCCCTCGACGAACGTCCCGACGAGAGGCACCTTGAGCAGCACATCGAGTATGTCTGGGGCGTGGTCTACGATCGTGTTGCACGAGATGAGCCCGTATACAAAGTAGGCGCGGAAAAGGGCCAACAGCGGTTGCGGTTCGGCCAGTTCAACGTTGGTCTCCGCCAGCGTAAAGGGCGGTGGGAGACATGATCTGGCGTCGGAATACACACCGAGCAGTGCGCCGCCAGAGATGGCGGATGTGACGAGGAGCGTTGTTCGGATTGGTCGCGTGCGTACTACTAGTCTCCTCGCAGCTCGTAAAGAATACATCGTCGTAAGAAATAAATGCTTGCTGGACCTCGTTTATATGGCGAGGCGGACGGCCAAGGTCCTTCCGAGCAGCACTGAGTCAGGCTCAGCGATTGTCAACCGGATAAGATCAATCTCATGTTCGTTACAGAATAATCTGGCAAGCGAAAATCACTGCCCAATCAACTCCCTGAATTCGATTCCCCACTGCTCGTTTCTCTTCACTTCCTCCACGAATACCTCAAACTTTTGAGTTCCGCCCGTGGCCGACGCACCGGCTGCACTGCCAGTCGCAACTACCTTTATCAGCGCAGCCACCGCCCGCATGGTGCTTCTCCGAAGTTCTGCTGCACGCTCCAAGTCCTGCTTGACGGTGTCCTTGGTGACAGGTGTTCCATGCATCGTCGTCTCAAGTGCAGGCCTGAGCTCATCCAATTGGGAGATGAGAAGAGGAATGCACAACGTGAGGGAAGAAAGTCGAGAAATGAGCAGATGCGATAGCACTTTGATTTCGTCCGACGGATCTGTCAGCGCAGGAATCAGGTATCTGAGGTACGTCGGAAGGTCGAGTTTATGAAGGCATGTGTCTAGCTGCTCAAGTGGGTCAGCACTAAGGTAACCGAATGACGTAATTGAGCTTACTAGCGTGTAAAGGGTTTCCCAGGCAGTCTTGCGTGTATCAAGTCCGTCATCGACCTTGTGTGTCCATGGGCCCATTTGTACCGTACGAATAAGATCGGGGTTGACCTTCGTCTCTGCATAGAGGGTAGGAAGCAGCGCAGAAATGTGGTCTCGAACAAGATGTGGCTTCGTCCGCGCAGCAGAGTTCAGCGCGGATAGCGCAAGGCGACGGACAGTCTGCATAAAAGCAGCTGTGAGCATATCTACTAATCTCAATCGAGAAATCACGTACCAGATCAGAATCTTTCATCAAACTTAAAAAATCCATGATCAGTGGTGCAAGAAGCTCATCATATGAAGGGGAATTTTCGGCAAACGTGTATCGAATCGCCGATACGACCGTGGCACGGACGGCCGGGTTCTCATCGCGTATGCATGCTTGGAGCTGGGGGAGGTAGCGCGATGGATGTGTGGTTGTCAGCTTGCCTAGGCATGCCGCAGCAACATTTCGTGTCGATTCCTCCGCGTCTGAAGTAGAATTATAGAAAAGAGGAGTCCAAATGGCGTCCGCAACAGGATCCAACTGTCCGTGAGAGCAATGTGTTACAACCTGTAAAAGAAGGATATTTTCAATGGATAGTAATCTCAAAGAGGATCCGTGCAACTGACCTCTTTGAGCGCATGAAGAGAGAGCAAGCGCTTGGACGGGTCCTGGTCTGCAACTTTGAGAATCGCAGGAAGGAACAAGTGCAAGTTCCCAATTGCAATGTTCCCTTTCTTGCAAGTCAGAGAAAGCGCCACCAGTCGCGACGATACCGCACTTACCAGCTGCGAACGCGGCTGCAGTCCTAATCTCCTCCTCTTCTGCAGAAAAGTGGTCGATAGCGTTGTCAAACACGTCATGTTGGATAGCCATATCGCTGTGCAGTATGAGACGACGTCCTCCAAGTATCGGAGATACTTACATGAAGCGACCAAGCTCTCCCAAGATCAACAAGCTAAGAACAACAGTCGATGACTTGGCTTTAGACGATCTCTACTCGTTCAAGTATATTAAAAACACCGCAGACAAGACAAGACAAGCAGCCATACCTTGACAGCCTTTGAATATTCTGCGATAGTCCCAGCGGCAACGCCTTGGGAACTCCTCACAACCTGCCCAACGCACTTTGCAACATTGATCGGATTTGCTTCCGCCTTTGGAGCATTTGCAACGCCGATGACAAGGTTGGGAACCACATGCGTCGCGATTTGTCTGTCCGCTTGAACCAACGCCGAGAAGAATGCAAGCAAAGCATCAAGAGCAGAACCAGAAACAAGAGGCGAATGGGCGATCTGATAGATATTAGTAAGAAGCTCTTGCTCAACGACCGGGAACGTGATGGAGGGTGACAGTTCTAAGAGGAGAGCGAGAATGGAGAGTGCTTGCGAGAGCAGAGAGATATCCGAGGTGCTGACATAAAGCTTGATTTGGGGGATTAGAGAGGGTGGTACATCGGGAGGTATTCCAGATTGATATCTTAAAAAGGTGGTTATTGCGTTGCCTGGAATGCAAAAGGGAAACTTTACCTTCTGAGTAAGGTGTCCAATGCTGTGAAAACTTCTGGCTTTCCACCCCGTCCACTCTTCTTCAAGAGTGCCATGATCCACTCCAGGCAAGAATTGACCCATTGATCACCGATATCAACATCGCGTGCAACCTTTGTGACAACCTTGACAGCACCAGCAGTATTTCCAGTGGTGCGACATATTGCTTGCCACTCCTTGCCGCCTTTAGACTTCATTAGATCAGTGGCGGATATCCATAGGTCGGCCACACAGTCCTCGGCACAACTCCGTATCTCCGCATCCGTATCGTGCGTGCTTAGTCGCTGCAGGGCTTCGTCGTAAACACGTTCCGGCCATTCAACATTCTTGATTGGCCGCGTAGCATTCAGCAATGCAGAGAAAACACGGAATGCCTCAGATGCAACTCGTGGATGGCGCTCCCGGAGAGACTTGAGAAGAACAGGCGTAAGCGTGGGCAGCGAGGAACTAAATACTGCAGGTGCATGTGTCGAAAGGAAGAGAGCAAGGAATGAAAGACACGTCAAGTGCAACGTCGATGTCGTCGTGGTGGGGGGCTGGGAGAGGATGCTCTTTGATGTTGTTACGATAGGTACAACCTGACTAGACAGTGATCCCGGCAATACACCAAGGAGAGCGTGGAGTAACTGGAGCCCAGACTGCATGGTTGCCGGTGCCGTCTTGGGTGGCTTCAACTGGCTGAGCAACGCCTTTGACAAAGCGGGTACCTGTGATCGTAGAAGCATGTAAGGCGTCTCCTCAACGTCCATCCGTTCTTCGCTATCGCGCTTCCTCTTTCCACGTACAGCAGAGTCGCCGTCCAAACATTGCAGCACGCCACCATACAAACTTGTTTGATTGAGAAGCGTAACATAGGCCGCCCAGACCTCAAGGCGGACTGTCTCCTCTCTATCACTGAATCGCGATATCAGAACGAGAGAAACACTTTTGTACAATGGGACCAGGAGTTCCGGACGCGTAACAATCACGGCTGACAGCAATTTGGTGGCGGAACGACGAATTTTGTAAGATGTGTCTTCGTCGTCGGAGTACCTGAAAACAATCAGTATGCCAGAGACCCTATGAAGCATTACGGAACGAACTGATCGAGTTCCCCGTCATCATCCTCGTCGTCATCATCTACCATTTGTTCATCTTCGTCATCGCCTTCACCAGCGTAGTTCTATGCAACGATCAGAAGCGGTTTGTGATTCAAATGAAGTTCAACACACAGGATCATACTTGATATACAATAGTCCGACATGGACCATGGAATCCACGAATGGTGTGGCTTCCCTAGGCGCTCTCAATAACAATGTCTCCAAAGCCTTGGACAGATGAGCGAAACCCGGACAGATCTAAACGCATATACGCTACCTGTAAGCATCCCTCCCTCAGCTCCTCATCATCACGTTTCACGGCTTGTAGTAAACCAGGAACAATGTCTGGTAATGATGGTGTCAACTGTTGCGGCGACTGTCTGAAGATTGCGGCGACGAGGTTTACTGTGGTCCTTTGCTGCCCCAGGTTAGCGTTTGGTAGGAGGAAAGGCAAGATATTGTTCTCAAGTAAAGTCGAGAACAGCTCTGGCGGAGCGACGGGGACGAATTGGGACAATGTAGATATGGCACGTTTTCTGACTGCAGGTCGTGCGTGTATCAGAAGAGGTGCAATGGCAATGAGTGGCTGTGGAGTAAGATTGGGATCAGCGAAATGAGCTGGGAAGCGGGCGATGAGGATTGAAAGGGTTGATAATGTCTCTAGTAGTGTCTCCGGCGGGGTGCTAGGCTGGAGTGGTTTTGTTAGAGGAGAGCCCTTCGAGGAGTGAACGGATCTTACATTGGAAACCTGCCCGAGCAGCTTTGGCGTAAGCTTCGAACATGCTTTCCCGGCGATCTTTCCGTCTGGGGGCAATTCCGATGTGATCGTCTTCAGGGCTATGGAATGGCGTCGAGACGCATGGTGTTGCGTGACGATGAGTGCTCACCAAGTCCGGATATATCTCGCAGCTCCTCGTCTTCTCCAGCCAAAAAGTTGATAAGACTATCCACCACAACTTCCATCTGGTTCTCTCTGATGATCTTGATGAGCTGACCGAGGCTTGAGTTTCCGTATGAGACGATCAATCTTCAATGAAAAACTTGGATGTGAATGAAAAACTCGCCACTTGACTGCCTGGTTCTTTACTTCTGAGATTTTATCTTCGACAAGTTTAAGCACTTGACGGAGAACTTTGTTTTCAGTGGTCTCATCGCCGAAGAAACTGTTTGGATCCTGCTTGATTTCAAGCATAAGGTCGTTCAGTCCCATGAACCTAAGGATCAAGTTTGAAAACTTGTGAATCAATGACCATGACGCGTCAAAGGTGATTGCCAACCTGAAGTCCTGGTCTGTGGACTGCATCTAGAATCCCAAGTAAAGTAAGTTGCTAAACGCGTACGCGACAAAGACGATCTTCACTTTTTCCACTAAATTGTTCATCAAGTAGGTTTTCGTCATCTCGAAGGAGTGGCGGGGTGCAACTTGGGCGCAGAACGAGGAAGTAGACAGGAGCCACCTGAATTCACAGCCACCGTTTGGGCTTGTTCCAACTCAGTCCAACTAACTTACTACTGATAGACTATGTAGTACTCAACTTCCACTTTACAAGTTTCATTCAACCTATTCGACCAACCAGATAACCAATCGGCGATCACTTCGATCCAACCACCATTACGAATATCCTTGTTCCTCCAGCCACCGAGTTTGCAGTGTTGTTCATACAACATATCGGTCAAGCAGTCTGGTACGGCCCCGAAAGAAGGCTAGTATACCACGAAATCCTTGACAAAACCTCAAGGTCATTTCTTGTCAAGCGATGCGATTTCTGTGGCATGACATCGTATGCATTCTTCTGATTGGGAAAAGGATCGGGTTGGTTTTTCGGAAAGTGAACGACCTACTCGCCGATATCTATGGGACGGCGTTGTGTTTAGGACAGTCATACGCCGTACTACCCGTTGATATTGTATCTAACCTTCAAACGAAGTGAGCGTGTGTGGATCCCCGGCACTCGCCGTACGTCTACTTCGTTATATCGGTATGATCTGCTGGATTTGTGGTTAAGTTATCACAGCAGACACATGGTCTAATCAACGTTAGGACGCACGGTTAGTTCAAAGTTGTGACATTTCATGAAACGTTGACTTTCAAAGGGGTGAGAGTATTCGGCAGGGCCTCCCCGGACCGGATGGTACATGTCACAACTTTTCAAACATATCATTTACTTTCAACTTTCAGGCTCGGTGCTTCAACCGCACCCTGATACGACTCGAGATGTATCTTCCACTGAGTTCAACGCTCCTGCGTTGGCTTCAAATTTCCCCCTTTTTGTCACTCCGTCCTGACATACCAGTTTCGCACTTTCCAACACCGGTTTCCGGCGAGCAGCTTTGGTATCACCACGGTTCAAAGGACTTAAACAATTTAGGGAATCTGTCCCCGTACCATGATTCTCCCAGTGTCCCTGGAGCCTCTGTGGACTTACCTGACGATTGTGCTGTGGATCAAGTCATATTGGTGAACTTAGCCTAGTACTAGTAACGGGTCAGTGCTTACTCCCAATTTCATATTCAGTTGCAGAGACATGGCTCTCGCGGTCCCTTGAGAGAGGAATATATGCTCGAACTCGTCCATAAGCTTAATACAACACACAATTTAATTCAAGTCGTTGATCTTCCAGAATCCCTGCAATTCCTCAAAGAGGGATACAAGTATCAGCTCATCCCTCATGAACTCACTATTGTCGGACGCAAAGAGCTATTCAACCATGGGGTACAGTCCGTATACACATTCCAGATGGAGACCTCGTACATGACCTCAAATTTTCCAGATTTGCACTTCGCTATCCAACATTCTCGACGGATGCTGTAGCATCTACTACAGTTCAAAGAGTCAAGGATTCTGCGCACTTTTTTGCACAAGGCTTTTTTGGCCTTGGGGCAGAAAATGTGACTTATATGACGACTGATAATTTTGATGATCCGGTTTCCTGGATCAAGCCTTGGGAAACTTGCCCAAAGATATCTCACCGTGAACCCACGGTAGGAACTCAGTGTTTGGGCATACCTGTGTTATTTTGTCTTATTCATGACGTGCATATGCAGGCTGAGCAGTGGGTTGCAAGGTACATTCCGCCCATCGTGGAGAGATTCAACAAGCTAGTCCCTGCAATTGATTTCTCCATTAATGATATTCGAGGCGCCTTGGATGCATGTGTATATGACCTTGCTGCTCGCGATGATTCTCCATGGTGCAGTGTGTTCACAGCACACGAGTTACGAGGGCTCGAGTGAGTTTGATCTACTGTTCGGGACAAGTAGCTTACGTGTGGGTGTTTAGATATGAGCTCGACTTGGCAATGGATTGTTATACTGGATATTCATCCAGAGGCGACCCTGGTCCTCTCCTCGGCGCTTTCTATATTAAAAAACTTATTGAACGGTAAGTTTTGGCCATAGAAAGTACTTGAGAGGTATGAAATAATTGTCCCATAGTTTGACTAACGCAACAGGGAATGCCCAGTCCCTCTATCTAGAATTTGGTCACGAGACCAGCATACTCTTGCCATTGTCAACCATGGGATTAAACAAGTAGATATTCACTTTTGGTTGAAAATGCTGCTGATACATTCCCTCCAGAGATGTCTCGCCTCTCAGCTCTATCCATCCTCCTGCGCATCGTAAATTTAGAACTTCCAACCAAACACCCTTTGGTGCAAATATGGTATGGGAGAGGTTTACATGCAAGACATCGTACGCAAATCTCTTGTTCGCAATAGTGATCCTCACAATCAGTAGCTTTGAGGGTCCACAAGTCCGCCTTGTATTGAATAGGGCAACATTTCCTCTTTTTATCTGCGAAAAATCCAAGAACGACAGGAAATATGGAACGTGCTCTCTCGAAGAATTTGCGCGAGCAAACAAATATAGCTTGAACGTCGAGTATCAGAGCAAACTGTGGGACGCTACTTGTGGGCTTGATAACTAGGATTGGATTTATATCTTGTCTGTGATCCCCTCAGTCTTGGTCATTGTCCCACTTCTGGCCGGGCAGTTTACTGTTTGACTCTGCTGAACTTCGGGTTGGTGCGGATACTTGTCACAGATCATATGCTAAGGCGCACGCGACAGAGGTTATAACTTTGAAGTGTGGTTTACATGATTTATGCATACAACGCAATGCGATAACCCATTCAAATGTGTAAAAATACAAATGAGCATGTAGAGGTATTGTAGAAAGTTATGTCGTCTAATCCAGATATGAAGGGAAAAAGACAAGAAAAAGCATGTCCGCTTAATTAGAGGTTCATGACGCCAGCCTTCCATAATAGTTTTTCAGTGTTCTTATTGTCCGGTTTGATCTCCCCATTCAGGGGCGCAACCCACTTTCGTACTTTGCAGTTCCCCATTCTAAACTCCGTGCACCAATACAAGGCATGCTCCCGGCTCTTTGGTCTCATTGTCAGTGAGAATGATGTCGACCGAGTTTAGACTTTCTTACATATTTCATCCTTCCACACCTTACTTGACTGATGACTTTCCCATGATACCAGTCACCATCGCTAGCACAAACCCAAACCCCATCTCCCCTCTTTTGAAGTAGTCTAAGTGAAATGAAATGCCCTGAGGTGAGGAAGTGGCACTTACTCTGAAACGAAATGGCCATGGCTCTTCAAGAACATCAGGCTCTGAATTGGTGTAGAACTCGTCTCCCCAGAGATCCCCGTCGTCCCAGGTATCGAGGTCGACGGGGTCCAATATGGGTGTCGGCTGTGGCTTTGGGAGTAGACTTGGTCGAACGAATATCGGGGCTGGCATGGATGCAGTTTAAACAGGCTTGAATGTCCACGACGACGTCGATGCTGATCCTGGGATCTTATAGGCGCAGCAGACGGATGAGCCACAGGTCATCACAGCTTGTGGCTCCTTTGTTCGGTGTAAATCTAGAAATCTGCTCAGAATTGGAAACAATGGATTTTCATCGATTACATCTGGAATACAATAGTCGCTTTGCACCGTAAAAGTGGTGGCGTGGGTGGACCACCGTGTGAGCACGCTTGCAAAGCTTTGACCCACAGCTATTATTTATTGAGCAGGTGCTACAAGGCACATTGTTCCCACAAACGACGCGCGCCAGCAGGTCTGCTATTGTCTGTGCATTTGTGTGCTTAGTATGGAAACGGGAGCATTTCTTCTGTTGGTCCGGTAATGCCATCCTCTTTTGCAC
>JBBPKZ010000109.1:0-10028 GCA_038089575.1 Phylloporus pelletieri
GTGTAACCGCGCTCGAGTGTGTGCTAGGTGGTGGGCTCTGGGAAGGACGGAGCAGGAGCGTGATTGTGGGCAAGACGACGCTCAGCACACGAGTTCCTGTGTTTCTAGCGTCAGTCCGAAATAGTATGGATAATCCAAAGTATTACGTTGTTCTGTAGTCGTTAGTGCAATGAGAGCAGAGAATGCCTTCCACACTTCTTCGATTGATGCACTATTCGTCTCCGACAGCGAGCCGTTGTCCAACAGACGCGAAATTCTGGCAACGAAGTGAATCAATCCAGGTAGTAGAAACCGTGCGCAAGTTCGAAGCAGCTCGTTGCCAGAGGCAGCGACAGTGATAGTTTTCGCACAGTGAACAGCAACGATAGCCATCTGTTTCTCATTTCAGAGATCATGATCATTGAAATTGGTAACCTTACGTCATCGTTCTCTTCAAGCTTCTGTGAAATCACGAAGCACAAGTGCTCTACCACACCACGAGCAACTTTGACTTTCGGAGGCAGACTAGTCAAGATCAGAACAGCAGCCAAGAGGTTGGACTTGACTTTTCTAGACGAAATGAGTCCTTCTCTACCACTGTAGGCATCTTCAGTATGTAAAGAGATTAAATCGGGACAAAACTAACCGCATGTCGTCGACATTGAGAAGACACGACGACAGGGTACCATGCATCAGGCTATCATAACGATCACGAGCTCTTGGGTGAGGGTCTACCGATACCAGGAACTTGAATGCGGGCAAGGTTGGAGTTATCAGATCAACATCCAGTGTTTCATCTTTGAGAAGTTCTGAAGTATAGTCCGAATTTAGCCAAGGATGACGGGAAGCCAGTGAACGTCATACCTGCATACAACATGCAGCCCACGCCCCTTACATCCTCTCGGACATTTCCCTCCGTGGTTGATGCGACAAGTTGG
Organism: Phylloporus pelletieri; assembly: GCA_038089575.1. Taxonomy (NCBI): domain Eukaryota; kingdom Fungi; phylum Basidiomycota; class Agaricomycetes; order Boletales; family Boletaceae; genus Phylloporus; species Phylloporus pelletieri. Next base: position 918 of record JBBPKZ010000109.1, read on the forward strand.
AAAGTTGCCAAGGCGCCACTCACCACTTTGGCGAGTTCTTGAACGGTTCCAGCTAGATGGATCCTTCATCAGAAGGCAAAGATAGATGATACAAAATCCTCCTACGGATAGCTGGAGCACCTTGATTGTGTCGAACATGGCGCAGAACATATGTACAGATCTTCAAACAGTGAGCACGGACTGAATTTGAAGACAAAGCTTCATTACTGCCAAGGAGGTGAGAACGCAAATGTCAAACAATTATGCTCAACGACTTACGGGGCTACAACGCTGTCGATACCAAGATGTCCAAAATGCTTGGCAAATATTGTGATGACCTCCAATAGGTGCACGAGAGTTGCTGCGTTTTCTACCATTACCATCCGATAGCACAAACTGATGAATTCCTTGAAGACGGTGGACTCTAGGAGCGCTTTCCCTGAGTAGCGGGGGTCAATCAGGCATTTCAAGGCCCTGAGGGACGCAGCCACAGTAGCAGCGCGTAAATTGGGATTCGCAGATGATTGAGGTGAAGAGACCGCCAAAGCCTCATAGATGAGACCAAAGATTACAAAGAATAGTGGGGCTGGTTCGGTGCGGAGAAGCCCAAGACCGTTTGTTGAGGATTGATCTGCAGTGACACTTTGACCACCAAGAATAGCACTAGAAACGTGCTGTCCACTATGTTCCATCGCATTCGTAACTGCTTGGAGAATGGTGGCCCAAGAGTCGGAGTAATACTACCTGGAGTCAGACACATGCGCCCAAGGGAGTAGATCGACTTACTGGCAACAAAACCACCCTTCCGAGATTTGCATAGGAGGGATCAACGGAAACAATGGATAGGTCGTGAACAAACTCCGAGTCTGCACGGATGGTAGCGTAGTCGCGTAAACACGCAATCCATTGCGAAGCAAGAACATGTCTGTGAGGTTTGATGACATCCAGCAGGTAAGCCTGCTCTGCCGAAGCAATCTCCAATCGAGCCCACGCAGTAAGAATAGATACAGTCAGCATGGCGTACGCATTTGGGCTGAGTCCTCCAAGGGTCCCCAATTTTAGATTGCCAGAATCTAGACTTTGACGTCAGGTCCTTCCGGGATAAGCGCACGATCTTGCCTACCGTCCACCTCTTTGAGGGCGCTTGTTAATTGCTTGAGGATGCGGCCCATCTTGCTCACATCCTTGACTACGCCACAACCCACAAATACGGCGCAAGCATCAATTGCAGACGATATGATTTCTGGAGTGGAGTCAGAGGCAAACGCTGGCGTAAGGGCAGCGGTAATTGGAGCCTGATGTTGCTCGAGGAGCAATGCCTCAGGAAAATCCGGATCAGGCGACTTGGAAAAGACCTGGATGCCCATTAGCGGTACACGGTTAAATGTGGTGCAATCTTACTTGAATAATGTCACGCAGGACAACCAATCCTTCAAGACGAATCTCCGTAACGTACGCTGCCGACGCAGTAAACGCCATCCTGATCAAATCTGGGACGCGAGACACGAGAAGGCCTTGGACAGGAAAGCCCCGGCTACGCGCATATGGAATGTCGAAATGCTCTTGCCTTCCTGACTGATCGACAATGGTGCAAATCTCATGCAAACAATGCAAAGCAAACAATTGAGTTCTCCACCGAGACATGGTGACGGACGACGACCGGTCTTGGTCAGAGCTGTCCGCAGGCATCGCCGCATTTAGAGACTGTCCTTCATCGTCGATGTTTCCGGCACTATTGACGACCTTTTGTGTCGCATTGGTTCGCAGCATGATTCTTTGGCATAGGTCTATCCAAGCAGATGGATTATGGATAGCAGTCTGAGCGAGCCAACTTGCGATGACGTTCCGGACACCCTCAATGCTAGGATCACCATCCAACATAGCAAAGAGGTCCTCTACCAGCCGATCGCCACCAATCCTCGACACCACTAGCGCATCCTTTTGAACGAGTTGATACAGTGCATCAATGGCAGCGAGCCTCAGCTGTCGGCGGCTAGAGCCAAGATTCGCCCTAAAGTGTCCCACCGTCTCCGGGATGTCCACGTGTTCCGGGGCAAACATGAGTAGATGCTGTGTGCATTTGATGGCCTCGACCAAAATGGTTTCGTCCTCCTCGAGCGAAAATTCCTGAACGAGATGGAGAACTAGCGTTCTCGTTCGCGGCGACTCTTGGACGTCGGGTCCCAAGATCGTGATGATGGCATCGATTATACGGCATACGACAGGGAAGGCTTGGAGATCACCACTGATGTTGGCACTGTGGAGTGTCCCGCCTTCGATCTCGTGAGCGTCGGACATGTATATCTTGAGTAGCATTCCGAGCGTGCTCGAGACAAACGGCGCAAAGGTCAGGCTGGCAGCGTTGATGACCCTTGCCAAGGCTGTCAGGGACCAAACATGAACGAGCGGGTGTGGGTCATTGCTCAGTGACATGAGTATGTTCACCGTGGTCTTCAGAATCGGCGTAGCAGCCAGACCGCCAACATGGTGATAGAGCGCTGCAAAGGCCAGAGCGCAGCCAGCGCGGCCCTGTGGGTCGCGATTGTTGACGATATGATCGACTAACACCTTTGCCTGACTAGATAAGAAACCTGTTCCCGAGATGTTCGCTAGACGACCAATGGCATCGCTGCTGGCTTGCCGTAAAAGGGAATCCCCGTCAATGAGGGCTTCCTATAGTCACAAGTGTTAAAATCGCGCGAATTTAACAATGATAGGCTACCTTGAGCAACGAAGCCAGAGGAGTGGTAACTTGAGAATGTCCGAGGGTTTCTTTTGCTTGGCGAGAATGGGACTCCATTGCGCAACGGAGAGCGCGAGCAATAGCAACCACACTGTTAATGAGCACGGCCGCTTTTCGACCCGAGTTCTTGTCTAGTTTGGGGGACTTCACCGATTCGACGAGCTGGGTAATGGTCCGGGTCACTACAGTCAGGTCTTGTATGGGGAGTAATCGAGCGAACAGCTCGATCGAGGCATCCACAGCAGCCGACGAGGAGGGTGGGCAATCGAGGAGGGTACGATCATTGCTAGCAGGAGTTGTTAGACATAATGAGAGCGTGTTGTGTTCGCATGATCCAAGCACTGGCGTACGTAGCTAAAGAACAATCAGTACACTATCTTCGCGGAACAAAAGCACGCACGAGCAGATCCGTAAGGTCCTCGATCTGTTCTTGCAAAGCTTTGCTCGTTCCCAGTCCATTAGAGAGAGCTTCCGTTTCGTAGTTCACGATGTCCATCGTTGTCACACCGTGTCCAAATCCGTCTGCTGATTGCCAAACAGTGGTGAAGGTACCAGAAGAGGATGCAATGGAGGCTTGCATCACAGAAATGACGTCGCCCTCTGGGCTAGCAAAGACATTCATGGTGGACTGCAACAGGTTAGACTGGACAGAATCAGTCAAAGTCGACGATCCCAATGCAGTAAAGCACTGGAAGACTCTCCAACGAAGCAAGTTTTCTCTCAAGCGAAGAGACGAACTCTGCATACCGGATGATGGATCCTCTGAAGGCTGAGATGCAAATGCCGCTGTGAATGCAAGAGCGTTGCTTAGCAAGGAGGAAACCCTTCGAGAAACGTCCAGGGTCACCAAGGGGGCATTATGAAGGAGAAAACAGAGAATGGCGCCCAGCGCGCTCTCTCGAACGTGCAGCAGAAATTCCCACTCGGTGGCACTGCGACCAGGTACGCTGTCTTTGCTGGTTGGCTTTGGTAGTGCATTGCGCCAGAGGACCAAGAGCTGAGGCAGATGTGACCGAACGAAATTGGGCCCAAGCAGCATCAACGAGGAGATGAGTATCCATGCGACTTCCATTTCAACGCTGGCGATCTGAATATCATGCTCACTGGCACGCTTGAGAAGGTTCGTGGCTGTATCGAGGACGTTGGACGCGATATCGAAGGAAACATACAAAGGGCGATGCGGGATGATTGCGACCAAGCCTGCTAAACCATAGGCACGTCCAAGAGCACGCCGATCGATGTCAGAGGGTGACGCTGGAGATTGTAGTGATTCGATATCGCGGTGTAATGCATCAGATATCGAGAGTATGGTCCTGGGCAAACGCAAGGGTGTCGAGAAACAGAAGCATTTGAGAGTCCAACTTGCATTTACACGAACCCCGTGGCTAGGGTGAGTCAAGAGATTCAGTAATGACTCCGATATTGCGTCCTAGACAAACATTGACAATGAGCTAAGCCGAAAATCCAGTCGAGGGTAATCACCTGAACGGGAGGAGGTGTATTGCCAAGTTGTTGCAACAACTCCGCAATCTCCTTTAAAACGATCGTCAAGACAGTAGCGTTCGGAGCTGTTTGCCCAGGCATGAGCGCTGGCCATCGCTTCGCGTAGGAAGACGAAAGTTCTTGGATAGCAGAAATTTGTCCCTGTTCGCTTAGCATCCTAGTTGCAATGAGGTCCCTGAGTAATGCGCCGACCAACTTCTGGATGAATAATCTGTCGTATCTCGTGGAACTGTTCTTTGGATTTGAGACGACTTCAGTCATGAGGTGATTGACGATGAGGCCATAATTAGTCTCCATAAAGACCGCGCCGAGCTTCGTGAACAATGCAACGTAGAAATCAAAGATGCCTGTGCGTGCTTTTCGTGATAGTTGTGGTTTGTTGAAATGAACAGATAAATGTGATAACATCTCTTCCGGAGTGAGAAGAGGCTTCAAAGTCTCGGAAACAGCAGGATTTGTCGTATCGTTGTCTTCTTGTTCCTTCTTCCCCTTCTGTGGGGGATCGGATGCAATAGCAACTCGGTGGACCTGTGTTGCCGCCAGCATATGACCGACTAGTTGGGCGAGTGATTGTCTTGTTAACCGATCACAGCCGTCTAAGCTTTTTATGCAAATTCCAACCACAGACTCGACGTCTGGGAGCATCACTGATTCCCCTGGGGTAAACATAGAAATCAGGACCTCGGGGTGGTATGAGAACAGAATCACGCCAAGAAAACAAGATGTTTTACCCCAGCGGCCGCCCGTTGGACAGGGAGAACCTTGTCAGTTAGACCATTCTTCATGTTCTTGAGAATATCCTTGGAGAGAGAATCCGATAATGCCTTCTTCGCTGAACTCAAGGCCTTACGAAGCATGATCAGAGCATGACAACGCAAGTGAGGGGACTGGGCCGCCAAAGGCATCAGAGGTTTCAATAGAAATATCATATTCATTTTTCTTACACTGGAAGATTTGAAGGTTTTCAGGGAAATGGTCGTGATTTCAGCCAAGAAAGACATGAACTGGAAAGATGGCTTGAATTCAAGGTTCAGCAGCAACACAGAAGCCGTACCTGTGAGCCAAAGGTAGCCATAAGTTCACCAATTGTCCAAAACGCTGCTCTGAAATCATTCGATAAGACAAGACGCCATACTGGGTTGGAAACTCACATCCGAAGAAGACTTTTATCCATTTTCACATCTCCTGCAGTCTTCAGTAGGACCCGAAGAGTATCAAACAATGTCCTCGAATCGCCTTGAGTATACTGGATGATGAAGCATCTCGCTGCCAAGTTGCGTAGCCCACGACCAGGTAGTGGATAGCTGTCGTTGCCGCATACAACCTTGAACAATGTTTCTTCTACCAAAAGTTGCGCAGATTTCAGTTGATCCTAGTGAGTAGTGAGAATGTATCGCCCATACAGGCTGAAGACATATACAACAGAAGCATCTTTGAGACTCTTCTCCAGAGCTGCAAGCCATTGAAACAGGTAAATCTGGCCATTGTCACCGACCAGTTGGGCCTGGGGATCCAAAATGTCTAAATCATAAAGGTCCAGAAAATTGATCATTGAATCCACCTACTTCGTCAATGGGTTCTACGACAACCTCCGAAGCCATTCCGAGATGGGTGCATGTAAAGACGATCAAATGAAATCCAGTGGCGGTGCTACCTGAACTCATCCAGGTCACTAAGTAGTAGCTAATACCTAGGTAAGAAGGCTGAATAAATGTCCCACATGATGGATTCACTCTGCTTTGATTCGCTCTCGAGTGATCAATCTCCTCCCCTCTGTTACCCACCACAGCCCAACACATACGAGGCCCAATCCACCTCCTAACGCAACATGAGCAAGCACCGACGTGGAAAACAACGCTCTGTGGCCCAATTGTTGCGCGTCCTCCATAATGTGCTGTCTCGCTTTGTTGTGAGAGACGACGAAAAAGGATAGCACTACCATGCTGGAGAACTTCCAGCCAGGGAGCACGATTTTGAGCCTGAATGGGTGAGATGCCATCCTCTTGCCAAAGTACTCCGCTATGAACATCGATGTGTACCATATGCGCGCAGTGAGATTGGCGATGTTGGCATACACGAGCGACGTGTCACCGAATCCAAGGTTGTACAAAGTGGCGGCAGAGAATATATAAATCACCGAGAAGGTGAGCATCCATCTGCACGACGTGAGAATTAAACGGCCTACAAAGGGGAAACGACTGACCGACTCTGCGCGCGTAGGTCCTGCGAAGTAGCGACGCTGGAATAAACCGCTTCTAGCCCACCATTGAGAGCGAGGACCGGTATATAGTAGATCCATGCAGAGAGAACTTTAGGCGCACTCGTGGATATATATTGTGTCGGTAGTAGAAGTTGCAAGACAATCGGTAGGTATGATGAACCAAAGGTTACGACAAGCATGGAGAAGGCCAACTGAACCGAAAGCAAGGAGGCAACGGCAGCGGATGCTTGATCGAGAACTGCCACATTACCCGGGATCATGTTCACGGCTGAGTCCTTCTCTGACGTGTGGGTTGACAAAACTTTAGAGAAGTAGACTCGACAGATCTCCTCAATTGGCTGAAAGACGATGCGTGCGATTAAAGATCCTAGAACAAAAATACGAAACGAATATCATATTGTAATCGCTGCTAGACATACCATAATTGACGGCGATTGCATAACCACCCTGATCTTCCAGAGGGCTCCAGTATGAAATGAGCAATTTATCACCTTCAGTGAGAAAATGTTTCACCACCGACTGCGATGTCATCGTTACCGAGAGTTGCAGCGCATCAGGGTCAAAGAACTTGACAATAAATCGGCCCCAGAGATTCTGGTTGTCCGTTCTGGGTTCAAACTAAGGAATATAGATGGGTTGAAAGGTGGGTGACACACTTGGAAATTCGCTGCTGCTCGAGACTAGTTGGCGAGAGGCTCAATTCAGGAAATTGGATCTTGTACACTGCAAACACAGCTGCACTATACGCTAACTGACCGAGAGCAAAGGCGATCAAAGCCAGTTGACCTGGTTGCTGAGAGTTGCTGTCGTAAAGTAATGTCAAGTAGGATGTGATTGTTTTGACGATTATTCCGAGCCCTTCAGCTCTCACTCGAACATGTGTGCACACTTGACCCATGGCACTACCAGAGTTAGGTGTATTCATGATAAGGATGGTAAATATATCTTACTAGTTATGCATTGGTTCGCTCAACAACTCACCAAGGGAAGCAGCAGCATAACCAAATAATGCAAGGTAAAAGTGGGGCTGAGATGTAGTGGCCTCACTGGCAGAGAATGTATAAAGTGCGACAGTAACGAGTGTAGTTGGTATGCCGAGAAGGAAGGGTAACGTTGCTAGATTAGCACACTGTGCTGCCAGTATGTCTGCGGAAGGTTTGTGGGCATCCGGTGCCTGTGGCCAGAGCCGAAGAAGGGTATTTCTGACGCCCTCTCGACTCAGAAAGAGGACAGTGCTCATGACGAGCTCGAACTGGACAGCTGCAGTGCCATATGCTTGGGGAGAGGCGAGGCGGACGAGGGCTTGGTTGAGGGCGAATGTAACCAAGCGAGATACGAGTTGGAGGCCAATCAGGGACTTGACTGAGGCGAGTGACCGCGTTAACAGTTGACCATCATTGCCTGCTGCTGGTCGTTGAGGCATTCTGTTTTCGCCGATGGCCGTGAGAGTAACTTTAAGCTGCCATCATAGTACTAGTAGTACTACCCCTAAAGTACTTCTTTCCACCCGGACATCTTATTCAGGTTGGCGGAGAGCCCAGGAAGTGACGGCCGTTCCTACTTTTCTGAACGGCACAGAAGATAACCAGCAATTTACGCCGCCTTGGACCGTCCCATTTCCTCAGTTCCGTCGATCCGCTGATTATATTCGTGACCCAGTTCACTTTGCGGCTGGAGATAATCGAACCAGATTTATGATTTCACAAACCAGAGTAATGCGTTCTTATTACTTACCCCGTGTTGCCGCACCAATTTTTCACGGAATATCAGAATCTCACAAAAAAGGAATCATGCGCTTGTAATGAGCACAGTGAGTCGCTAGTCACTCGCTTGCGGCTTATGTCTCACCCGGTCGGCCATCACAATAGAAAACGTACGCGGTCATGAGGGCGCACGGCGTAATGTACTGATGCCTGCTGGCAGGGCCTTTGCCGTCTCCGTTCCGCCCCTAGTACCGTAAGGGGGGAAGCAGCGATAACCAGATCTACCCACGCAAACTGGGCGAGCTTCACCCTTTGCCCACCCATGCTAGCAATTCTCTGTGAGCGTGAGTGCATCCCTCAATCACCGCATCGTCACGCATCCTGAGGAATGGGATCACATGCCGATGACCGTTCAAGGGAGGGACCGATGTATTGCTATCACCAATAATGCTAGTGGTTCTCTCAGTGGCGCCAAAACACACTCACGGCCATGTTGCTCTGGGTACACATGATCCCCCTTTTTTAGGATAAAAATGCCCACCAAGACAGGCTGTATTGAAGGACCATGCCTCGGATCACAAACTTGCACCAACGAGGTGAGAAAACGCACATGAATGAAGAATTCAATCGTTTGTGAGCATAGTCTGTCCCAGGACAAACTCCTCGGATCAAGCAATCGGGAGATACGCAGGTCAACGGAGGTAATCTTGGTGACTTGGCCACACTATGAAGAGCAAACGGTGGCAGCCATTGGAATTGATCGTCCCCTGCCTCAAACTGGCTGTTGTTAAACGAATAATATTTGTTTTAGGTGCCTCGGAGATCAATAGATTTGGCAAGTTTTGGTCCTCGGTAGGTTTGGCGTAATGAATGAGAGGTCCGATCCGTTCATACAGGGTCCTGTGACAGCGGGTGGTTCAGCATGTATCATGGCTAGCGCACCGACGAACAGAGGACCGAAT